>QJNY01000034.1:0-270368 GCA_004155945.1 Monosporascus sp. mg162
CCCCCCCCCCCCCCCCCCTTCCCTTTTCTTTACACCCCTTTCCTCTTGTTATACTAATTTCCCCTCACAACTCCCCGCCCTCCTCGTCTGTTTTACTCTTTAGAAAGGCCTCGTCGTAAGACTTTCATTTCACCGAACATATTACGGCTATATCCTGCGGGTAGGAATAGGAATTGGGGTGAGTGAGCTTTCATGGTAGCTATGTCTATATACCCGTAGCATATACGAAACTGGCAGTTATTGGTATGGAAATTCAACAAGCTACCTGGGCAGAGAACTTCTATCCACGGCACCCTGACCCTGTATTGAATACTTTCCAGTCCTCCGCTGGTTAGCCCCTGATATCCCGTGGCTGGACATCGCACCTCCTGAACAGGTGCATGCTTTTGTAGGTAACTACCATTACGAAACGAAGAATATTGACAACATTAGAGCGACTTGCTTGTCAATGTGGTCACCTGTAGCCATCTCTTTGTCAAAGCGGGTCCTATGTCCGCTTGGTCATGTCCGACGCCGCCTGGGAAGTAGCAGCATGATCGAGCGCCAAGGATCCAAGCTCAGCCGAAAATAGCCGCACCGTCATCAGGTGCTGTCCGAGAAATGCCCTCCTCCTTATTGAGATGATGGCCGTCAAGTTAGGGAAACCTTCTGTAACTGGCTATGTCTAGAGAGGTTTGTGGGAACTGATGTCGAGCGCTAAGCCATGGAGGCGATGAGCAAGACTTAAGCCGGCACCGCTCATTTATGAAGCTGCCGTGAGAATGGGTGATTTGAGCTGAAATAAGAGGTGAAGTTAGAGGAAAATCAGCTCCAGCAAACACAATAGAACCAGACCCGTGGCTACGAAGGGTATAGCTGATTCCTCTTCCGCTTTGCATCTAGTTATCCCTCAATGTTGTTCATGAACGCCCCGTGCCAAATCGGACCATAGTCTCCTAGACCCATCACACCCACACATATATCTGCGCGTCACGGGGGAAACACTGACATAACATACTGCACGGCACTATACAGAGTTTGCAAACCGGACACCGTCCAACACTTCCATGGGTGTCACAGAGCATTCCGTGGTGAAACAAGTAGAACACGTCGGCGGAAGAGGATGCGTGCGGTTTTCGTTGGCATTGGTATATTTTGTGATTCCTGGAGGCATTACCGCCCTCTGTTCATGTCCATGCCCTGCCACGCTCAGGACATTCGATCCTGGCCATGCGCGAGAAAACTCCCTAATGCAACAAGAAAAGCAACCGGCAGACCCGAAACACCACCACAAACAACCAACTTAGATAGTCGTCTCGTACGCGACAGGGACCACGGTCTCGGGGTGGTTGTCCTTCATCGACACCGTTCTCGCGTCACGGGGCTGCAGGGCTTGTCGCTTGACCTGGACGGTGGTGCCCTCGGCCTTGGCCTGCTTCTTTAACTCGGCGTTCTTCTTAACTCGCTTGATGAAGTCCTCTCTCGACCGCGACAGGCTGACGTGCTCGATGCGGATGTTGACGCGCTTCTCGATGTATCGGTGCTTGACCTTCTTGTAGATGATGACGCCAACTGCGCTCTTTGTGACGTTATAGACAACGCCGGTCTTGCCGTGGTAGACTTTGTGCGGCATACTGCACGACCCCGTCAGCGCCCACTGCACGTTGTCCCGGTCCGATCGGCTATTCCTTACCCCTTCTGAACAGCACCGTTCGCCTTGATGTCAACGATGTCGCCAACCCTGCCAATCGCAATGTCAGAAGGTCGTCCTCTTTAAACTCGAAATTGGGCACCGGAGCATACTTGAATTGTTGAAGGTAGGTAGACAAGCGGATCATACCCTTCTCCCGGAAGTTCCTGGAGAAGGCATACTACAACAATTCAACGAATTACGATTAGCAAGCCATTCACCAATAAACCAGCCATTAATTGACACTGAGACCCCGGGATAAGAAGCCCAACATACTCGAGTGCCAGCACGGAGACCTGCAGGGTGACCCATCTTGACTGTTGTTGCGGTGTTGCGCTGCCTTGAATGTCGGAGGTGGACGTGGTGGTGGCGGTGGTGGTGGTCGTTGAATGAGGTCGAATTTCCCTTGCTTTACTGAATTTCGCTATGGGGCCCGCTTAGAGAAATTCGCTTTTGGGGATTTTTCGGCTGGAGTAAAAGATCGAGTGTGTGCCTGTGTAGTCTCGACCTGGTCCAAGCGTTATTTATTCTACGTAATAAGGGAAAGCCCAGCTCTAACCAATTGCTCCTGCCCGCACTACTTTAAGCGAATACAACGAGTCCGTATCCGGATTAGCCCCACTCTTGCCCTATCCCATCCACAATTTCTTTTCCTCTTGGTTTGTCTTGTGGTTCCTGGTCCTACTCCATTGGAACTTTTCAGCTACTGCGACGATTGATTTTCATCAACACCCTCCTCACTTTCCTTTACTGACCCCGCCGTCGTCTAGCAGCCATTAAGACAGCATGGCGCCGTTGTCTTACTCCAAGACCGCAAAGGTCCCCCGTCGTCCCTTCGAGGCCGCCCGACTGTCAGTATCACCGGCCACTGAGCAGGAGCTTGCCTCTGCTTAAGTCGAATGTGAAAAATCGAGACTGACATGTTCCCTTCCCCCAATATAGTGACTCCGAGTTGAAGCTCGTTGGAGAATACGGTCTGCGCAACAAGCGTGAGGTCTGGCGTGTCCAGCTCACCCTGTCCAAGATCCGTCGTGCTGCTCGGTATGTTGATATTCTATATCCCCAACTCTCATATACTCACGTGCATCTAAATTTTGGGCTGACATCCTGTGTTCTACTTTCCAGTGAGCTGCTCACCCTCGACGAGAAGGACCCCAAGCGACTCTTCGAAGGCAATGCCCTCATTCGCCGTCTGGTCCGTGTTGGTGTGCTCGATGAGTCCCGCATGAAGCTCGATTACGTCCTGGCCCTGAAGGTCGAAGATTTCTTGGAGCGTCGCCTGCAGACCTGCGTCTACAAGCTCGGTCTTGCCAAGTCCATCCACCACGCCCGTGTCCTGATCCGCCAGCGCCACATCCGTGTCGGCAAGCAGATCGTCAACGTCCCCTCCTTCATCGTCCGTCTCGACTCCCAGAAGCACATTGACTTCGCTCTTACTTCGCCGTTCGGTGGTGGCCGTCCTGGCCGTGTCCGAAGAAAGAAGGCCAAGGCTGCCGAGGGCGGCGAAGGTGGCGAGGAGGAAGAGGAAGAGGAGTAGATCTAGTGCCTCGACTGCAAGGAACTGTCCGCCTGTCTAAAAGGGTTGATTTTATTGGGCAAACGGAGCCATAGGGATTGCTCTGGGCGTTAGGCCAAGGGAATTCGGAATGCATGAGAAATATCCGTCACGTTGACGTATCACGAGTTATACCTTGTGGTTGAGAGTCATTGCTACGTTCGTGGTTCGTGTCTTCCGTCGCGATATTATATGTAGTGCTTCCTAATGCTACCGAACCAGTTCATCCTTGCCCAAAAACTTGGCCATGGGATCATCTGCTGCTGCTCTCTTTCTTCGGTATTCTTCGAGCTCGGCTTCTGTGACTCCGTCCATCATCTCCCCTGCGGTGCGTTTCTTGGCTACCGGCCTAGGAGGTTCTGATTCCTCGACGGTGGTACCGTTGGCCTCTTCTTCCTGGTCCGGAGACTTCTCAAGTCCTACACCAGTCCTCTGTCGCTCGGCCTCCTCCCAAGCCCGTTTGCCTTCCTCTCCTGTGCAATAGCTGTTCTTGATGAATGAGTGACAACACGCGTAGCCCCATTTGAAATTTGACCACCAACTGCCCCAAACCGACGTGTGGTTGTTTATGTATACGTCCTCGGCGTACTTGGACTTCGCAACCGCTCTCGGGGCGCCCTTGATCAGACCGGCCTCGTCGTACTCATTGAACGTCTCCGATTCGGTGACGAGCAAGTCTTTCAGAGTCTCGGGCATCGTGTGCTGGCTGACGCCATACTTCTCCTCTAGCGCCTTGAGCTGCGCCGCTCTCTGCTTCTCGGCCTCCTCCTTCTCCTTTTTGCGGAAGAACTCCCCGGCCGTGGGGTTTGCCTGCAGGTGCTGGCTCGTGTCGCCCATCTTCTCCTGCTTCTCCCAAGCGTACTTCTGCGCCTTCTCGAACTCCGCTGCGTCTCCCGAAGCTCGGAGGAACCCTTCCTCGGCAAATAGCTGTGCCGCCTTGTCTGCCGTCGCTCCGGCATCGACCATCGTTCTCGTCTTCGGGTCGTATTTCGCGGACTCCAGATCCAGGTTGAGTAGGTACTTCGCCGTATCCTCTCGTATTCTGAGCTGCCTGGTCGCCGTGCTCTGATGCCTGCCCATGTCCGACTCCTCGGCATATTTCTCGCCCGCGTCGTCGTTGTCGTCTTCCCCGTCGACCTTCCCGCCGTCCTTGCTCCCCGACAGCTTGCTGCGCAGCTCCTCCATCTGATTGTAGCGCTCGACAACGGTGCGGTACTCCTTGGGGTCGTAGCCGTTCCAGCGGTCGCGCTTGGCGTCCCAGCCGAGCTGCACGTCCTGGACGACCTCGTCGGCCTGTATGTCCTTTCCCGTCCAGCGCGCGCCCTTGGCCCGCGGTCGGCTCAGGCACTCCTTCGTCTTGTGCGTCATGGCGCCGCAGTTCTCGCACGCGCCCTTCCGGTACTTGGTCGCCGCCGGCCCCAGCTTCTTGCCCCGGTCGTACCATTTCGACTGGTCGTCCTTCGTCTTCTGCAGCCGCTGGTGCTCGAGGTAGTCGGTCTGGCCCTCCCCCTCCTCGCCCGCGTAGAACGGCCGCTTGCTGATGAACGACGGGATGTAGATGTTTTCCTCCTTGGACGCGGCCGAGGCTGCCTTGGAGTCGTTGCGCCGCGGTGGCGGCG
Organism: Monosporascus sp. mg162; assembly: GCA_004155945.1. NCBI lineage: Eukaryota > Fungi > Ascomycota > Sordariomycetes > Xylariales > Monosporascus > Monosporascus sp. mg162. The sequence goes on from QJNY01000034.1 coordinate 4,844, forward strand.
GTGGCGGAGGCATGATGCTGGATGAAGCGCGCACTTTAGTTCTAGGTATAGGATGCGGTAGAGACGATCAAGGAGCTGGTCGAGAAGGCCGAAGTATGCGATAACTGACTTGAAAATTGTTATGGTACTTCTGTAAGAGAATGCTGATGTTCGGCAATGTGTGGCTAGTGTCGAATGTACGAGGTCTCAAGAGTGGCTGGGGAACCGTTGAACACGTGGGTCATCCGTCCTTATCGCGTATCGTCACCTGACTTCGTGACGGACAGTTTACCAAACCTTATCCAGTCCAGGTACCGAACCGCGTCGGTATTTTAAACCTTACGCGTTATATCAACTTAAATATAGTTAACATCAAAGCGTTTTTATGAGAGATGTATTTTGGCTTCCCTCCTGTCCTTCCTTATTGACTTGGCTGAACCGACGGTCGCTATCTTATGCTGTGCCCACTACCTACGGCCATTCCCAAGCTATGCTAGCATTATGCGTAAAACGCCATGGATGTCTTTCGAGTGCGGTTGAACTGCATAGATCACTATCAGGCAACCCCCACAAAGTATGACCCTCAACTTCGCATTTCCGAGTTAGGTAAAGAGCCGAAGGTCCCTGTTATACGGGTTTTTGGATCAACAGAAACGGGCCAGAAGGTATGCGCCCATATTCATGGTGCATTCCCCTATTTGTACATCGAATACGATGGAGATTTACACCCCGATGTTGGTAAGGTAGCTCTAAAAATCTAACTGGTTCAGGTTCAAGTTCTGACTTGCCGCTCCAGTCGGTGCTTACATATACCGTCTACATCTCTCCATTGACCATGCCTTGGCCGTGAGCTACAGGCGCAATGTCTATGATGGGAACCATAGATATGTTGGCAGGATTACTCTTGTCAAAGCAATTCCTTTTTACGGCTTTCATGTCGGGTATAAGTTCTATCTCAAGATATATATGTTGAACCCCGTGGTCATGACCCGACTCTCGGAATTTCTCCTACAAGGCGTTATCATGGAGAGGAGATTTCAGCCGTACGAAGCACATCTCCAGTACCTTCTACAATTCATGACCGACTATAACCTCTATGGTTGCGGCTACGTCGAAGCTGAGAAAGCCTGCTTTAGAGCACCAGTTCCCGAACGCGAAAATGTCGACGATTCAATCCATAAGTGGCACAGCCAGTCGGTACCGCCAGCCTGCATTACTGACGATGCTGATCACCCTCGCGTCAGTTATTGTTCCATTGAGGTTGACATATGCGTTCAGGATATTCTGAATCGGCGTGAAGTCAAAGAGAGGCGACTGCATCATGACTTCATCGAGAGGAACAACCCTTTCCCTTCCGATCTGAAGCTTGTGCACAGTATGGCCGGTCTCTGGAGAGACGAGACAAAGCGTCGGAAAAGAAGGATGAACATTACCGATCCAGGAAGCAGTCCTTTTCCGACAGAAGCTTTAGTCTCCATGTCTGCTGATCCTCGCAATTCCCAGCATGCTGGTTGGATACATGAAGAGGAATATAAGGAGCGAGTTGAAGAACTAATAAGGCAGGAAGAGGAGCAAAGCGGCCAAAGCATCGCGAAGTTTGAAACATTCGTTCAACCACACCCACTGGAGAGCACTGTTCAGACTTTGTTGCAATCCGTTGAAGATCTATTTCCTGAAAATTTGGCTTCAGCTCTTCCCATGCTAGACCAAGTTCCCGAGGAAGATCAGAACCCAACCAATAGCATATTGGTAGACGAAGACCGCATTCTCGATATCGACAGGGACAATGACGGCCTCTTCCCAGATGATTCCGATGAGGAGAACCTTCGCGCTGCGGAGCCCTCCAAGAAGCGGCCTGCCCATGGAAACAAAGTTCCAAGTAGACGCAGCTCAGAAGAACCTAAAACTGCCGACGAATCTGTTGTCGGCCGTACGGCTAAGTCTATCTCTGAACAGCCAGCTGTTATTGACAGCAACGTGAAAGGGCAGAACCCTTCTGCAGCTCTATTCAGTGGCATAACCGCCAGTTGCTTGCGCACCGGGAAGCGGCCGAAGATCCCATTATCCACAGACCTGCTTCATGCCGCTGAGAAGCAAGGGCTGGTTAGCAAATCTCCTGGAACCACCGAGGAGAGCCAACAAGATGAGTCATCTTCGAAGCGCTCGTTGTCTCCGGATCCTACAGAACCGGAGCCAAAGCGTCGTCGCGTAGAATTTACTGTAGATACCGGCAGTCAAGCCTCGGATGGCTCAGACAATACGAGTTTGGGAACAGTGGCGCCGCCCCATAACATGGAAACGCAGTCGACCCTTTCACAGACTCCATCGTCCGCAAAGGCTGGTTTTGGGAAAAGACTCGGAAATCAAACGCTCAGATTTCCAGTCGTTAAAGACCCAAATAATCCGGAAACAAAGCTAAGGCTAAGCCAACAGTCCAGTTCCCAACGGAGTCAAGACAGTCACGTCAAAAAGCATGTCTCTTTCGAGCCGGAAACCCCTACCCCGAAGACTACGGCCCCTACTACGGGCCCTATCAGCCTACAGTCGATCAGAAGAGATTTATTCACTTGCTCCACAAGCACGATAAAAGGATCGCACTCACAGAAAACGATAGATATCGGTTGCGTGGCACGACCTCGGGCGCAATTTTTCATCTTTACCCAATCAGCACCGTCAACAGAAGAAGTACTTTCTACTATGCAGGCTTCCGGTCTCCCAGATGTCATATATCAAGACGCATTTTACAGTGACGACAAGGACGTACCTACGCGTGTGCGCGAATATGCTGGGCAGGAGTTCCGACTTGGAGGAAACACCGTCCCCTTTCTTCCAGATTTTGATCCCACCGGATCATCACCGTCCAATTTCGGTATTAAATTGCACTTAAGGTTGGACAGCCGCAAAGACGACCAATCATATAAGGATGCAAGGAGAGAGTGCACCTTGAGAAGTTGGGAGATAGGGGATCGACCACCGACTTTCGACGAAGTCCAAACTTGGTGGAATGAAACCAAAAACGCTGCAAAACGCTCGCCACAGCCTGTCCTGAAAATCAGTGATCGGGAACTCAGACCGTACCTATCCCAGGTCGACGGGCCTACACCGCGAAACAAGCATGGATTCAAGTACTCACAAAAGAGAAAGTCAACTAGCGTCCAGCATGAAGCTCAATACATGAGCATCATGAGCTTAGAAATCCACGTGAATTCGAGAGGGAAACTGGTTCCGAACCCCGAAGAAGATGAAGTTCAATGCATATTCTGGTGTTCGAAGTCAGACGAAAATTTCTCTACTAGCGATCAAGCCTCCTTGGCGGTGCATTCCGGGATCGTCGTACTTTCAGAAGATGGATCCCTTGCTCAGAGGATACAGAGGCAGACCTCGACTGAGGTTGTGGAGGAACAATCGGAACTCGATTTGATGACTCGGATGGTCGAGATTGTCCGAACGCATGATCCCGATATTCTCATTGGATATGAAGTTCATGGAAGTTCATGGGGATATTTGATTGAACGCGCCCGATTCAAGTATGACTACAACTTGTGCGATGAATTCTCGCGGATGAAGAGTCAATCCTTCGGACGGTTTGGTAAAGAAGCTGATCGATGGGGTTTCAATACCACGTCCACAATTCGCGTAACTGGCAGGCATATGATTAACATTTGGCGAGCAATGAGAGGAGAGCTGAATCTGCTCCAGTACACCATGGAGAACGTTGTATGGCACCTGCTACACCGGCGGATCCCGCATTACGCCTGGCAAACCTTGACCGAATGGTACACGAGTGGGAAGAACCGGGACTTGAGCAAGCTTCTTCGATACTACTTGAGAAGGACCAAACTTGATATCGAGATTCTCGAGGCGAACGAACTGATACCACGGACGAGCGAACAAGCGCGACTTCTAGGCGTAGACTTCTTCTCGGTCTTCTCGCGAGGATCGCAATTCAAAGTCGAGTCGATCATGTTCAGGATTGCCAAGCCGGAAAACTTCATCCTAGTCTCCCCTGATAGAAAGCAAGTTGGAAGCCAGAACGCACTCGAATGCCTCCCTCTCGTCATGGAGCCACAGAGCGCGTTCTACAACAGTCCCCTATTGGTGCTTGACTTTCAAAGCCTGTATCCAAGCGTGATGATCGCATACAACTATTGCTACTCGACATTTCTGGGTCGTATAGTCAGCTGGAGAGGGGCAAGCAAGATGGGGTTTACAGATTACCAACGGCAAGAGGGGCTCCTAAGCCTACTCCAAGACTACATCAACATTGCGCCGAATGGTATGATGTACTGCAAACCCGAAGTCCGAAAGTCACTATTGGCCAAGATGCTTACAGAGATTCTGGAGACTCGACTGATGGTAAAGAGCGGCATGAAGCAGGACAAGGACGACAGGACCCTACAGCAGTTGCTCAACAATAGGCAACTCGCATTGAAGCTTCTCGCTAACGTTACGTATGGGTACGCCTCGGCATCTTTTTCAGGCCGCATGCCCTGTTCCGAGATAGCGGATAGCATTGTCCAGACTGGAAGGGAGACCCTCGAGAAGGCAATAACTTTGATACATTCTGTAGGGAAGTGGAATGCCGAGGTTGTCTACGGTGATACTGACAGCTTGTTCGTCTATCTGCCTGGTAGGACCAAAGACCAAGCATTCGACATTGGCAACGAAATTGCCAAAGCCGTCACGGACATGAACCCGCGGCCGGTGAAGCTGAAGTTCGAGAAAGTGTACCATCCTTGCGTGCTACTGGCAAAGAAACGCTACGTGGGATACAAATACGAGAGCAAGGACCAAGTCAAGCCCGACTTTGACGCAAAGGGCATCGAGACGGTCCGGCGAGACGGAACACCGGCCGAACAGAAGATCGAGGAGAAGGCGCTGAAAATCCTCTTCGAGACGGCCGACCTCAGCCAGGTCAAGTCGTACTTCCAGAGGCAGTGCGAGAAGATCATGCGGGGCGCCGTGTCGATCCAGGACTTCTGCTTCGCGCGGGAGGTGAAGCTGGGGACGTACAGCGACCGGGGCCCGCCGCCGCCGGGCGCGCTCATCAGCACGCGGCGGATGCTCGGGGACGCCCGGGCGGAGCCGCAGTACGGCGAGCGCGTGCCGTACGTCGTGGTCAGCGGGGCCCCCGGCGCGCGCCTCGTCGACCGCTGCGTCGCGCCCGAGGACCTCCTCGCCAACTCGCACCTCCAGCTCGACGCCGAGTACTACATCTCCAAGAACCTGATCCCGCCGCTCGAGCGCATCTTCAACCTCGTCGGCGCCAACGTGCGCCAGTGGTACGACGAGATGCCCAAGGTCCAGCGCATCCACCGCATCGACCCGAACCACCATCGTCACCGTGAGCAGCAACTCGTCCATCCCCACCACCACGGCCGCCCCGCCGGCGGCGGCAGCGGCGGTGAGGGAGGAGGGGTGGGCCTGCTGGCTGCCCACGCGAGGAAGAAGGCCACCCTCGAGTCCTACATGAAGGCGGCCGCCTGCCTCGTGTGCCACGCCAAGACGCAGAACGAGGGCCCCCTCTGCAGTCGGTGCCGGGCGGACGCGCACGCGCCAGCGTCCCTGCTGACATTGCAGGCGCGGCTTGGCGCCGAGGAGGCGAAGCTCCTCGACGTCATCAAGGTGTGCCAGAGCTGCGCGGGGCTGGCGCCGCTAGACAGCGTGCCGTGCGACAGCAAGGACTGTCCCGTGTTCTACACCCGCATGAAGCAGGGGGCGCGGTATAGGGCCGAGAGGGGCGTCATCGAGCCGGCCGTGAAGCTGCTCTTGGAGGGCGACGTCAGGCTGGGGGAGCTGGAATGGTGATCCGCGACGGGCGTACGGACGAGGTTGGGCCTCCTGAGAAACCAGACGATACGCATGGACAGTAGATATACTAAATAAAGCATTGGATTAAAACCCATCGAACGCTGAAGCTACGTGGATTGTTATCGACTGAGTACGCACTAAAAAACAACATTCCGTTTTGCCAGCATCCAACCATTCCTCTGACCACAGTGTCCGCAATAGTTAGGTGCTCGCCAAGGCCTTGTAAGGATAAGATTGAGGGTGATGCGCGTGCAACGAGATAACTAATGCCTATTCGGGACGTTTTCTATCCCCAATTCTCCAAGAGAGTTCCGTTCCTTTCTCACACTGGATACCCCCTGATTCCATGGAGGGCGACCGTTCTGGGCATGCAATACCGTCTATCGACCCTGTTAATTGCCAACAAGGCATTAACCGCATGGTGTTGTTCCGATAAGTGTCGAAGTCGAGATGGCAGATGCTCGCGGGGGGAAGATCCTGGTCAGCAACGACGTACCATATGCCGAAATCGCAGCAAATGAATTGATTGGCAAGGTAAGGCACAGTTACAGAGCCAGTTAATCTCGCATACGAGTGATCCGGGTTCGAAGTATTACTGAGTCCGGCCTATTGAGTACGGCTTCCAAAGCCGGCGGTGGGATAGAGTTGTTAACCCCCGACGAAGAATAACAGAATTCGCACTCCCATCTCAGCGATCAGTTCCATGCAGAGCGGCAGTGAGCGGGGGACTCTTGGAGGTTGGCGAGTGTCTGGAGTGCCATGCTCAGCAGAGGTTTAACGTGCTCATGGGCTGGAATTTTGATCGCGTCCTCGATGGCGATTTTGGAGTTCTCGATCCTGCCATTGGTCTTACTCCTCTCGCCGCCAATAACGCCGAGCGTCCGTTTCAAGACACGGCGGTTCTTCTCCTCGATCGCTTCAGCTATAGTCTTGTTGGACATGCCGGTTCCCGAGTAAAAATGGCGAATCGTTCCGTCCATGTGCGTTGCGAGACTCTCCACTCTGCGCCGCTCATGCGTGTTGCCCAAAGGGTAGTCTTTCGTCCAATCCTCAGGGACCACCGTAGTGTCGTAGTTGAACTCTGTAGGAATGCCACCCGGGTACCACTTGTCCACTTCCTCGGCACTAAGCGTATCCGCCAATATCTTAGACTTGGTCTGTTCTTTGGGCTCGTCCAGCCCCATTGCTGCCGTTTCCAGCATCGCTGCCCTGTTCAGCCCAAGCATTTTCTGGCGCGAAGACGCTCTCTCGCTTCCGAAGGATGGACTCGACTCTCTATCTCCCGAATATACAAGATGCCGACGGTGTATTTGCTCATTATAAGGGTTTGGCATCGAGCCGTCGTCATCAAGACCTGGGGTTCTCCGAAAGCCGTTTTGCATAGCACTGAACGTAGACTCCAAGGCAGAGGTTCTGTAGTGACGCTGACCTGGCGGGCCCGCCGTTAGGGGTTGTGGCACGCCAGCCCCCTGGAACAGGGATGCGCTAGGGGTAGGTGGTCTTCTAGCTTGAAACCCTGGGCCGATGGTATTCTTCTGAAGAGGGGCTGCAAAGCCGGGAGGGGGTCTGAAAGATCGATTACGGTAACCGTTATCGTCAAATCTCTCTGGCTGGAGGCTCGTCGCGGCGACAGGATCGGAGCGGGTATGTCGTAGGCTGGAAAGAGGTAGAGATCTCTGCTCTCCCATGATACCTGAGGGTTGATGGTACAGTGGTGACTGTCTTGCCTGAGCATAAATGGGTGTCGCCGTGGCTATAGGCCGAGCTCTCGAGAGTAGCTTTTGGGCGGCCTTCTGCATTGGGTTCAGGTAAGAGGCCAAGTTGGTTAATGTTTTGACCGACATCTGTTTTAGATGTTCTACCCCTTCTACATCTTCATCATAGTCGCTATAGATGTTTGTGTCGTCGTGTTTGTCCGAGCCGACGGCAGTAGTCGCGCCAGGCGAGTTGCCACGCGACATGTTTGGCAAGGCCATGCCGGTCCGTGAGTGAATGTCGCTATCCTGACTCAGGAGATGGTGAGGAGCGGGGCTACCGCAAGGGCTAACAGCACGGTCGAAATTCTGGCGCAGTGGTGAGTAATGGTGAAAGCTGTTAAGTGTAGTTGGGGGCGGTTGAGAGATATGAGAGATATTATTCCTGTATGGTAGGGCATTCAAGGTGGATTTTGTAAGATGGGAGTGGATGGATTCAGAATGGGGCGTGGGAGGCCACTTGATGGTGCGGCCTCTGCGAGCAGGAGGCTGAAGCGGCTGGGCTGCCTGAGGGTTATAGACAGAACCGACAGTAGTGTATATCTGGGTTGGTTGCTGTTGCTGCTCCTGAGACTTGAAAGATGTATCGAGAGCTGCCAGCTGCTGCCCTCGGGCAGAAGTATCGTCGGCAGGAGATGTAAGCCGATCAGATGCCAGAAAGTCCATGGTTGCGACTGCACAAGGGTCAAGGCGATATTGGCTGAATCCGGAAGACACAGCCCTTAGGTGACAGCCTTAATGAGGAAACTAGAGTGGCAATGTAAGTAAGTATATGGTGCTGGCGAGAGAATATGGTGGAAGCATGTACTACTCTGCTCGGAGGCTGACGCTGTTGTCGGGGAATAAGGACGTAGTATTGATGATCAAGTCTCGAAAGGACGGAACAAAACACAATGCTGTCAAGTGGGAGAAGGACTGGCTAGGAAGAGACGAGAAAGAACGACAAGGCGCTGGATGTTAAAGAAAATCGACATTTTCCTTGGGTAGGCATGTAGGTAGTCACCGTGGTGGCCTTCAGGTTAAGAGTAGGCGAAGTCGATGCCAGGACAGGATAATTAAGGGACGGTGCACAGTTCGAGGTGATTGGATTGACACCACGATTGAGTGAAGTGGAGTTGGCAGGTGCTTTCATTATTCATCCGTTCTAAGGTGCGTCTGCCGGCCTTCCTGAATATGGTTGCAAAAAGGATAATGGGCGTGCCGATATTTTATCGATGCGAAATCGCCCCTTCCGCTGCCAGCATTCCTCTACGTACCTTTCCTCTAGTGGCAACTTTGAAGAGTTACCCGTACTTTAACGTCCGGTTGCGCGCAACCTTGAATGAAGTGTACATAACATTTCTTATCAAACCTTCGATGGTCTCATATGTTGTTAGCTCGCACCGAGAGATGGACTGGAGGTGAAGGGAAACATGCCTATGTACATGGCCTCCCAATAACCTGCCTACACAGAAAGGATGCAACGGTTGCACCCCACCTGGCAGGTAATCAAAGCTGTTCTCCATCTCCTTACCCAATCTGATGACCCCGATTCATCCCATCATCTCATCTCACGTATCATATCGAACCCGACTCTATCATGCTTCATATAGGCTAGATGCCTAAGGAATATTCAGGATATCCTCTTGCGTTCTGACCCGTAGCCTACATCCTCAATCAGAACGCTATCTGCCCCTGAATATACGCTCTGTTCCATTTAAGCATCAGTAGTGGGCTATCCCAGGACGAACGAGGAAGCCGCTGGCACACACGATGCCTTCCGGATAGAGGAAAGTCTTCTCGGCAAGCGTAGTACCTAATCATGGGATGGAATTCGCGTGGAAACGTCCATGTATATGATACTTCCCAGTTTGACAAGAAATAGGTGCAGTTCGATTGCAGAAGCACGACCCTTCAGTACGTTAGTTAGATGTCCATAATGGAGGAGCTCGAGTATAGGCTTGTGTATCGAATGCATCACTCACTTTGATGCTCCCCGGTCCTTCCTACCTACCTAGGTAACTCCAGGATATTACTCGCTACATGAGTTGGTAGGTAACCGCTATCGCCTAAAATGGTTCCTTCTCCAAGAAGCCTCGTCGAGTATGAAATCCACCGTCATCATTCGAATCGGCGCCATCGAATCGCTTCCGACAGCAAGGTTTCTCTCACATCGTCAAGTCGCGAGTCGGACTCCCATTTATCTCACAGCAGCAAAGCGATGTTAGGACAGACAGTCGGAGTTCCGCCAACCTCTGTCGAATCCTCCGGAGTCCATTCCATGTGTCTTAAAAACCTGTCCTTTAAACCGTTAGCATTATGTGTCAAAGGTTCGATCAACTCGGCAAGCTCACCACCTTGCTTATCATTCTCAAATATCGCGTTAAACTGTATACCTAATTTCAACTACACAGGAGTCGCATTATGCTGCTTTCGGCACCCCAGCTCTATCGGAAAAGGGTAGCTGACCTCGAAGCCGACGGTCGTGGCTGTATGAGTGGCGAGCGCCGTTCCGCTGGAACGAGTGCCACACCCGAAACAGGCTGTACCGTCACCTCGAAAGCCCAAACGCTTACGTGCGGTTCTCAGCTATGGCAAATTTAAAATTCCGGCGGTAGGATATCGTCCAGAGCTTCCTTGGAGTCGAACGTATCATCGTCAAAAGCAGTCGCACTAGCTAATCTATTAGAGGACAGCTGCATATTTCTTGTCTCAACCGCCGGGTCCAGTAAAGGATGCCTCGTTTGGCATGCTGATCTTGAAGAGAAACTTCCCTGAACATTAATACTTGATCGGTTGGCAATATTCTCCTGCAAGTGACATGGCCGACAGCATCCAGGAGACACCGAACACAACAGCCGCCACGGGACCAATAAGCAATGTCACCTGCAGGTGAGTGTCGGTTCGTCTGGTTAAGGATAGTTGTTTGTCCGTATTAAAGCTCAATAGCACCGCTGCTATAACCCGGAGATATTGTAGCTGCCGGGTGCGGATGAACTGGCTTTCATGGAATCATAACGTCGATGTTTGCACCCCACCCTCCCTTTACCGCCTCAGTCGCCATTCAATGCTGCGCTGACATGCTTTTATAGGAAGCGAAGAAAGCCCTGTCCTTGTCTCATGTAACCCTATTCTCAGTTGGCCGAATAGCCATTGGGAGACTGAAACTCGGCTTGGAAATGTCTACACGATTGGTCCAGAAACGGGGAACTAGACCTGGCTCCCCTTGCCACCTTACACCCTCCCATCTCGCCCTGTGATCAAGTCAATGAGCAGTTACATATCGCCGACATGGAAAAACGGACTTCATAGCAAAGAAACAGACCTCTTGAAGGGAAGTAGGCCAGCTTGTACTCCAAGCTGGAGCCGCTTCCTAGGCAAGTACTCCGAAGAATTTACATTCCGCTAAGGAGATGGGTGCCACTCGGGTATAGGGGCAGCAACCTACTTAATACATAGCTTAACAGGGGGATTGGTACATTACTCGCTAAATGGCTTACCATCAATCCATCTAATATTATAATTATGCGCAGCTCTCCTGACACGATAGTATTCGTAGAGAGATAGTAAGTGCGCTTAGCCCGTGAACGGGTCTTATCATAACGCATCCCGCGTCTGAAAAAGAAAACACAATCCCATGGACCCGCAACCTCTCTTTTGACACTTTTGTACTGCGTATTGGCGCCCTACATCCAAACGCACGTGCTTGCCGCTATAGTAGGATGTCAAGGGGGGAATTAGCCAATGTTGGACTAGGATCGAATGGCCAAGTTCTGAGGTATTAGTGATTCGAGCACTGTAATTGCATTGCTTGAGTTACGGACTACCCGGTAGCAAGTGGCGCTAATATCGTCTGTATTCACTATTGACTTCCACACAGTTCGGTGAAACTTTCTTGCTATGAGACCCTGACATCACTCACTGAAGCACTTGCAAGTGAAGAAGATATATTATCAGGTGAACCCCTAAAAGCTCCTAGCTAAAGACAGAGGGTGATGAAGCGTCCTTAGATAAACAGAGAAACAACTGTAGCTGAGACAAAACGATACCGGAGATGGCTGTAAGTAGTCCCATATAGTATCTTGAACTATTGGGCCTAAAGCCGAGCTATATGGGCCTAGCTTTTTGCTAGGTCTGACGCTTGCCCGACCCTGATAATTGCATATTCTTATTTCTGGACCGGCATTCTTTGGAAACAAACTTAGAATCCCCGCTTCAATGCGGCTTGCATTAGCTTTAAACCTTGCCCGTCGTGATCGGCCGGGCCTAGGGGTCCCCCGTCCCGGACACTCAGAGAAACCTTGCATTCGATCGGATCCGATAGCCTCCCGCCTTCAAGCTAACCGCACCACGCTAGATAATGGCAGCCACTTCGAAGTTCTTAGCGAGGTCACAAACGACCCAGAAGCGGCTTCGGAGAGGAGATTTTCCTCCATACGACCTTGATACCAGAGTGCAAACCTGGATACAGTATGACAAAGGCCCGAATCCATTGCGCCGCCTTGACATTGGTTGATTCGCGGTCGTTCTCCTCTGCCCCTCCAGCAGGCGACAGGGATCTTGGCTGCTTTCTGTGCAAGGCTGCCGAGCTGCATACAGAGGTATCGCAGGGGTGCCAGGATCCTGTAGCCTTTGTGCCTTTTCAGAGACAGCAAGCCACGGCTCGAAAAGGAGAGCAATAAGAGAACCGCCTCTGGACGAAAATCCTTCATCACACTCGCCCAGCCATTCGAGTGAGCGAGAGGGAACATCATCCTGCTTCTACTTGCCTATTATGGCGGGTCTTTCTATAGGAGGTTCTCTGGTGTTGACTAGCAATGGCAAGGTACGGTCCTCGTGCGTTCCAGAACAATTGGAATACTGACTGTACCATCGTCAGTCAACCTAGACTCTTTCCTATACAGTGTTCGTGGAAACATTGCCTACAGATACAGTAGCTACTATCTTCTCGTGGACCATTTGGTCGCGAAAGATGCATTAGAGCTTCCTCACTGGAATGACTGATAACGTAAAGCGCCGGCTCACCCAAAGCTGTAGACACTACTCATCCCCCACGCCCCTAAATACATCGTCTTTATGAAACTCGTTTATACTCACAGGGAAGTTGTAATACCGAGCTCGACATATGACTTGTTTTACCACCACCGGTCGGGCAACACGAGCGACAGTGGCGAACGTACTTGATTGGATATATTCATTTGAGACCCAGCCGAAGTTGATACACTGTTGTGCAGCTTGCAGGTTGCTTTTGTTGAACCTGGTCTTACTGCGCAGCCCAGCTGTGTCATGGGTGCGGTTTTGGTTTGGTGCGTTCGGTAACACCGCCGCCAAACAATCATTTCCCCCCCATCGGCCTCCCCACTCCCCCGGACCCTCCCTTAATTACGTACTACTGTAGCCCCAACTACGCTCTCGCCTCACCCTTACCGCCATCAACAACACGCTTGGAGACCAGCATTGGAGTCAGACACCCACCCTGCTCTCCATATCTCCTCGACCTCGGGCAAAGTTCATTCCTTCACGATTCTGTAGATCCTTCGTATACGGATATTGCCCTTCTGAGGCTCTTTATCTATATCAAGCCAACCCAAAAGAATGGACTTTTCGCAAGCATACTACGGTGGGCCGCAGTCTTACCAATTCATAGGCATTCCTCCCTTAACCCCATCTAATTCGAACCCGGCCGCATCCGAAGACTACAATAACCAATCTCCACCCGTTCGTATCCCTTACCTTTTGTTCGTCTGCTATTGCTATGGTCCGCGAATAGAGTTCTGATGCCTGTACCTGTTACAATAGGAGGTCTACGACGGTTATCAAAACAACGACCAACTTCATAACTTTGACCAGTACGGACCGTTCAACCATCAAGCGCAGCAGCATGCATTTCAGGGGCCTCCGGGACCACCGACTCCGCCTACACAGCCCGTGCAAGCCCGGAACCTCTCGCAGAGCAATGGACCGGCCAAAAATCATCAGCCACAGGTCGACATGATACCCATGGCAAAATCAGACCCGGATGGATCTCGGCAGACTGGCTCTAACTCCGACGATGAAGATCTGACTCCTGCGCAGTCTCGCCGGAAAGCGCAAAACAGGGCTGCGTAAGTAATTATCGTCTTCCTGATCAGCTGTGACGAAAGAGTCCCGGTAGACTCTGTCGCATAGCAGGGCTCTGGTTCTAGACTAATGCCATTTGCGTTCTAGTCAACGTGCATTTCGCGAACGAAAGGAACGACATGTGAAAGACCTCGAAGCGAAGCTAGCGAGCCTTGAGGCAGCACAGAGCCAAACTGCCAGCGAAAACGAGAAACTGAAGCGCGATCTCCAGAAGATCAACACAGAGAACGAGATTTTGCGCGCCACGTCTAGCATCCAGGCCCAGAGAGGGTCTCTGTCGCCGCCTGGTGGCGTCCCGACGACTACGGGTCCTATGGAGTACAACCCCACCGACTTCTATTCGGACCTCCTCGCAAACCACACAAATAAGACACCGAGCCATCGGATCGTCGAGTCGGAATCCGGCGAGCGCCTGCTAGCTGCCGGCGCTACGTGGGATCTTATTATCAACCATGAGTTGTTCCGGAAAGGCATGGTGGACGTGGGTGACGTGAGCGAGCGACTCAAGTCCCAGGCAAAGTGCGACGGGCAAGGCCCCGTCTTTGAAGAGCGTGCTGTCCTGCAAGCCATCGAGCAAAGTGTTGCCAGTGGCAGTGACGAGCTATTATAAACAGCTAACAGTCCTTGAAATGACTAAGATTAAGGGACGGACCGAATTAGCAACAGGTTTTAACAAGCAAGTTCTCGACTAGCAACAGTTTGGCCGGCGCAGAAAAGGTATGAACAAATCAACGAACAAGGGACCTCGGACTTTCTGTAAATGGGGACCGGATCCGCGAAATCGGACTTGCTAGGCTTAGGCAATGTTAAACGTTGACAATGGGGTGATCAGGACCGTTCTAACATGACACTCACTCGTTGTCAAGTCCTGTCAACGAAGATGGACCATCTAGCCTGTTGAAACGGCCCAATGCCGGGTTTACGGAGTTAAGGCTACGGGGCGTCAACAAATGGTTACCTTGGCTGAGATATGCAAGCTCGAAGAGGAAAGTTGTGGTCTTTGACATTTTCCAGGGCAAGCCTTGTGTGAGGATACTGTCATGTTAGGTTCAGGCGTTCTGCCATTCTATCATTACGGAGTTCTATGTGTACACTGACTCCTGGTTGCTTCGAAAGCTTTATCAGTAGCATCGCATTCTTTTCGAGAGGGTGCGGTCATAGGCGTTCAAAATGAAGCGTGACCTCCCTATGGGCTTGGTCTCGGCCTTCCTTTCTCCCCACCCTTCAATTATACCAGCTTATTATGTCCCCACGATGCTGTCAGACCTAGCTGAAGACTAAGTCCGTTAGCTAAGTCTTGGCTTAGGCAGCACTGCTACTAGTGGAGATTGCTGATCGCATCCCCGGTGCAGCTTTCTCTTAGCTACAGGTGTTTTATGTGTATATATGGAGGCTCCACTACCCTCCGTTTCTATCTAGGACCTCTTAGAGGTCAACCTGATAAATATCCTCGTTCTTCAGTTATATGCTTCAGTGTGTGATGTTAGGGTCTCATAGAGGCTCATAGAATATATTCGATAGACGTGTATCATATGTGAATTGTACACCGTGGCCGAGGTGAGCACTGCCCTAAAGATGGTGATAGCTGCTCCCGGGACCTGGAAAGGGACCGGGAAGGGCAGGCACCTCCTATGTCGTATGGGACCCCTGAACGAGGTGGTCAGCTATGTCCTTCACAAGCTGGCGGAGACCCATGGAATACTAGATATCTTTGTTTTCGCAGCCTCGGATAAGTCGGGAGCAGGTAGCGTTCTCATAAACTAGCCATGGTCTATAAAAAGCCAAAGCTCAATACACACAGCAGTCGATCTGGAACACCCAGCCTCCAGTACCAGATTACCTAGAGCATACAATGGAGGAGAAGGATTCGCTGGTGTCTGCTAAGGCGTGCTTGTAGGCGGGATTTACTAAGGCAGGAAGGAACCGGGACCAATAGGAGACCGAAAGCCCTTGTGGATGCATTTAAGGAGGTAAGAAGAAGCCTGAAATTGTGTAGTTCGCAGACTGTCTATCTATTTACGAGATGAGGAGTACGGAGTAGGAACAAGGAAATATGGGCAGTACTTTACACGGTTTGCCGACTAGGCAGAAGAGCCGCTGAAAGCTATATCAATGTAATAGCCAGTTGGCAAGGGGGCTTTCTGGAATTCGAGAAAGAGAGGCCGCTAGTTTCTATGACGGAGCTTGAGGCGGTCGAAACCAGCGATCCTTCGAAAGGCGTGATATCGCGGATATGGCCCGGCAAGCCGGCACACTACAATAGACTACAACATTGTCTCCCGCTTCGGAGGGCCCAATGTGACCTTTCGTGTAACCGTTCAAGGAGAGGCGACGTGAGCGATGAGCAAATGTTCCATGCTCGGAAAGCCACCGGGCCCGTGAAAGCCGGTACGAGGAAAATCTTATCATGAGGGAACCTTGATCAGGAAATAACGTAATTCTTAAGCTTTGCCCACCAATATTCACTTGCCACAACCTCGCTGAATAGGGGTATCTCTACAGTCGGCGATGGAGACAAAAAGGGGTAATAGGGCTAGCAGCCAGCAGCCTGGTATGTTCTGCTTTCAAGATACCTTTAAACCCTTAGTCGCCTGAATTTTGAGGTGTAAACAAGATTGATGACATGTTTCGCAGAATGCTGATGGATACATATAACATGTAATGTTAGGGAAAGCGAGACCGTTGGATTTGAAGCCGGGAAAAGGACGAGACGAAAGGCATCCAAGTAAAATGTCTTGAGTGAGTTGGATAGCTGCTACGTACTTACTAAGTACTAGCCACAGGGCCTGATAGGCTTTCAGCCACGCCAGTGACATCGCAGAGGTACTTAGTACATTCAGATGCTTCGGCTGTTGTTCAAACATCGGCAACCCTTCAGTGGACACCTCTAAATCGCTAGCGCGTCTCTTAGCCGCACGCGATTCAAAGCAGGGGACATGCTCGCTTTCCTTAAAGCAAGATTTGACCGGACACCAAAATATATACTATCCGAGTCGGGTATATGTATCCTTCATCCCTCAAGCAACGATAGCATTCCCGTCCGATCGCGTCTCTGACCTGACTCTCAGCTCTCCAGCTTATTACAAAGTCACAATTATCGTGTCATCGGATCGGGGAGCGCCGGCAAGATGGTATACGTGCGGCAGGAATACCTGCCCAATCTCAAACTGTACAAGTACTCTGGTGTTGACCACTCGTTGACGTCCAAGTACATACTGAAGCCCTTTTATAACAATGTTGTCATCAAGTGTTTCCCCATGTGGATGGCTCCGAACCTCATCACCCTGACCGGTTTTGTGTTTATTGTCGCCAACTTTCTTACCCTGCTATGGTATAATCCGAATCTAGACCAGGACTGCCCGCCATGGGTCTATTACTCATGGGCCGCAGGCCTCTTCCTCTATCAGACTTTTGATGCAGTAGATGGCGCACAAGCGTATGTGTATCCTATGCTTAGTCCTTTTCGTGGCCTTCTGATATGATATCTGACATACGCTCCCAGACGCCGCACTCGTCAAAGCGGTCCACTAGGCGAGCTCTTCGATCATGGCGTCGATGCACTCAACACTTGTCTCGGCAGCCTTATCTTCGCTGGGTCACAGAACATGGGCCAAAGCTAGTATACCGTAGCCACTCTCTTCGCCTATATGTCTAACTGCGTACTTGATAGTGTCCCTTGAGCCTTGACCGGTCGAGCTGACCATCTACTAGCTTTCTTGACCTTCTACACCCAGACTTGGGACGAGTATCACACTAAGACCTTGACGCTTGGCATAGTCAATGGACCCGTAGAGGGTGTTCTCATTCTTGTGTGCGTGTACGCCTTGACCGGCTATATGGGAGGTGCTTCTTTCTGGCAGCAGCCCATGCTTGCAACCATCGGCGTGCCTAAGTCTCTGGGCATTCCTGACTACATTTACAACCTCTCCTTTACGGAATGGTACGTGGTCCAAGGCCTTATTATGCTCGTCTTCAACACTGTCGAGAGCGCGCAAAACGTTCTCAGGGCTAGACGAGCCCGTGGCGATCGTCGCCGTGGTGCTTTGCTCGGTCTCGTCCCCTTCTTCGGTACTTGGACGCTCATCGTGGCGTATCTCTGGCTTCAACCGATCATTCGCACACAGCATCTCGTGCCGTTTGGCGTATTCGCTGGTATCGTGAATGCCTACAGCGTCGGCCAGATGATTACGGCGCACCTCGTCGGGCTCCCTTTCCCGTATTGGAACGTCCTGGTTTTGCCCCTTGCATGGGGTGTCATTGACTCCCTTGGACCCGTACTGAAATCCCACTTTGGCTGGGCCTCCGGTTGGCCCAGTGCGCTTGGCAATGGCGTTTATCAAGTCGCCTTCATGTTCTCTATGTTGGGCATGGCCATCGGCGTTTATGGATCGTTCGTCGTCGATGTCATCGTCACCATCTGCGATTATCTTGATATCTGGTGCTTGACCATCAAGCACCCCTATGTCGCCGAGACGGAGGAAGCCGGTGGAAAGAAGATCAATTAGATTTCGGAAGGAATCGGCATCTGTTTTGGTCAGACTGGAGAAGACCGTGCTAGGGTGTTGTAAACGCTTGCTTATCCCATTGCAGTGTTCATCCAGCCGACCATTTCAATCCTGCCACAGACGAATCGGGAATCGGACGTCCAATCTCGAAAATTGGATGGATAATACCGAGATGATCATGAAGTGATGAGTAGGAGTTTCGGTATGGGATTCATATATACGGTTCATACGTACGCAAGGGTTATGAACATACGTAGAGGGGTTTCGGGATGCTATCAACGCTGCCACGACACTATTGCTTATTGGTAATGCAATAATGGAAAAGAATCATACCCATTCCCCGCGCCTTTGCTTGCTTGTTCGACAAGTGTGGTCCCTAGGTTATACTGCATGATTCATGGTGTCGGCAACTCCGGTTTGGTAAGCTCTACACAGCGGCCGGCTACTTAGTTAGACGTGTAGGCGGCGACGTACGGATTCCAGGCATCTACGGGAAGTTCCACCTGGAAAAGACTCCTGCTAGATAGAGTTGCGCTGTAGTGGTGGTGATGACACTCTAAAGGCGAGAGTTGAGAGAGCATGCAGTTATTGATGCGCTCGGATAGTTTATTCTCAATAAACTTGCTAAGACTATCGTAACTCTCCAATTGACGAAGAGAAAATTGAATCTTGCGGCGCTTTGGGGTATAAGTGAGCTGTATTCAAACGGATCCAAGGCTATCGCACGTGACCGCCTTTTGAAAACTAAATTCAGATATAGACCGATCACGACTTCGAACTCTATTCTCCTGAGCCAACCAGGTCAGCTCAAGTCTAGCAGGTCTCGTCTCCATCACCGACTCGAAAATGAGGGGTCTGCCAACGCCGTCACCCAGTTTCACAAAAAAGAAAGACCGGATCCTGCAACAGCTGTCAATACCGGACTCGGAATATACCGATGCGTCACCCAAAGGTTCCATCGATGCAGGGATTCGGCACCTGATTGATGGAATCAACAAGCTGGATGGCTTCGTTACCACGAGTAGTTGTGCGGGCCGAGTCAGTGTGTTCGTGGAGGGCAAGAAGGCTACGTATCCTGAGCAGCAGGCCCAGCTGGATGAGGGATATGGCCAAGAGCAAGTAGCGCTGAAGCCGACCCAGATAGCAGGAGTAGGGGGCAAGGGCGGAGGAGGCTGCTGGCTTTTTGTCTCTCACGATCCAGTTCCGCTGGAAGAGGGGCCCAACCGTGCCGATTTAGACCTTCTCCTTGGACTGAGAAGTCCTCAGGTCTTAGGGCAACGCCAAATAGGAGAAGATTGCGCATCTGAAAATCCAGCAACGAGACTCATTCATTTCAAGTTCGAACCAATGGTAAGTGAGGTCCTTCCTTAAACTGGTTCGTCATGGAAGGTGTACCAACTTTAGGGGGTGTTCGCCGGGTTTGGTTCAACGGCTAAGGCTCGTGCGGTGGTAGATTCTTCACGTCCTCACCACATCGTTAGAACATGCCCAACTGTTACTTCGGTGCGGACTACAGGCTGGTTTTAGGGAGAGCGGTGCGATTAATCTGACCGCCAACGCGGGAGAGCCTGCGACGCCAATAGTCGCCATTCGGTCCATGGGACTCGCGCTGGAGTCTCTCATAGGCATGCAAACCCAGGGCGTTCCGCAGCGCACGGTATCCGCGGAGTATTTGGAGACTCTCCTTCGCATAGCAAACGAGAGGTTCGCTGCGAACACGGAGAGGATCGAGAGGTTTTGGTTAGGGGTTTTGGAGGCGACGCAGCCGCCGAAGAAGAAAGACGGCACCGAGTGGGAAGATGCTCAAGCTCGGCGAGAAAGGAAGAGGGCCGAAGGCCTCAGAAGGAAAGCCGAACTCCAGAAACAGGAGCCTGATATCGGCCAGGACGGCACATATGTAGATTCGTATATGACGCTAAATGCAGACACGATGTGAACTTCCAAGCCCCCGCATCCGAAGTGAAATCGTGACTACTATACAGCTCTTTTCCCGAGCGTTCTATGCCGTAGTATTACAGGATATCAACATCAACCGCCTGCCAGGCTTAATAGTACTTTTGCCTTCCCCCTCTCGAATGCTCCTTCGTAGACGCGGGCTTGCTTGCTTGTTCTCAGATTCATCGCACCACCTTCTCGACCCACTGCTTCTCGAGCCGCCGCACCTCCTCCTTGAACGCCTCGACCTCCTTCCAGCAGTCAAGCGGCCGGCGGTCGTGCTCCATCAGGCACCGGACGACCTCGCCGCGCGCCGCCTCGACGCTGTCGGGCAGTTGACGCAGCTGCTTGCGCTTCTCGAGGCGCGCCCGCAACGTCTCGACCTCCTTGGAGACCGCCTGGCGGCTTTTGCCGCCCTTGTCCTCGTCGTCCACGTACTCCGAGGCCTTCTCTTGCGCCTCTCTCAGCGCCGCGTCCTCCCTCGTCTGCAGCTTCCTCAGCTCTTCGGCCACGCGGGCCTGTACCGCGAGTTCGAGGGTCTGCGCGCGGGATGTGTCGGACTGTTTGTTCGTCGCCCGGGTTAGACAGACGCCTTAAAATAATTGCCGTTTACGGAACGGGCGTCGGGTTTACGGGGTCACTCACCTCGCTGCTGGCTTGGAGGGATTCAACGACATCCTGGGAAACGCCTATGGGTCCAGGGCTATGTAGGAGGGAGAAATAGTTAGCCAATTGGGATCCTGGCATTTAGACTGCAGAAATATCAATTGTAGGGAATGGTCCTTACGCTTTCCAGGCATGCGGCGACTGGTCCGAATGCTTTGACGAGTTGGCGCCCATTGCGTTGGTCCGTCAATGGTTGTCGATGTCGTTTTGTGTCTGGATCTTGCAGGCCTGTTTCCCAGGGGAGGGTAAATAATTCCTGACGTTATTAGCCCTGCAGACGATGATGCTGCTTGCAGGCGCTATCCCAGAGCCCGAAAATCCCTACCGTGTTAATTGTGCGAAGTCTAGACTATGGATACTGTACGGCCCACTTCGGCTCTCTTCGGTCCTGGTCTCCCGACTTCCTCATGTCTTGGCCCCGCGCATCTTCAACCCTTAAACGTCATCTTTATTAACGTTTCATATTATCGTGAACCTTTCTTCCGTGTCCCATTTTCAGGACGAGGACTTTTTCTCCCATAGGATCTAGACTGCAGCTTCGCTTAAGGATACCCGGATTCCCCTCACTAGAGATTTATCATCTTCTAACGCTGATCGAAGCTTGTTTTATCAGAAATCTGTAGATGAGATTACTCGCACCGGCACAAAGAGGGCGGTTTTGCCTCGAGAAGACAGCGACCAGATAACACAGCCAATACATTGGTAACTCGGCTGTCATTCTGTCCAGAGCTTTCAAGTAGTGTGACTACTGATAAGACATCTCTACTCCTCTAAACCCAAAGACCTATCCTCTCTAAGTTAGCCATAGTTGACACTGGTTAACATGCGGTCCATGTCTAAAATTGATGGTCCCACCTATAGTTAAGCTACTGGGTATCAGCCGAGCCTTAATAACATTGTAATTGTGCTCCTCGTCGCAATACTGCCTATTGGTATACATGCTCTATTCCTCTTCTCCGGTGCGAATGCGACATCCTC
This sequence comes from Monosporascus sp. mg162, assembly GCA_004155945.1. Classification (NCBI taxonomy): domain Eukaryota; kingdom Fungi; phylum Ascomycota; class Sordariomycetes; order Xylariales; genus Monosporascus; species Monosporascus sp. mg162. The sequence goes on from QJNY01000034.1 coordinate 26,571, forward strand.
TCTTATAGTTGTTGGCAGCAACTTCGGCCACTCCATCTCGATTCATGGTCGGCGACTTGCGGCTGGGGTATGCTCTATTCTATCACCCTCGTGTAGCCGGTGTGTATATTATACGGGCGGCAATCTTACTGATGCAACGTTGGGCTCCGGCATGACCTGATAGGCCATGTGGGTGTTGACCCCTAGTAGCTCGGTCTGGTTCATCGTCAGGAATGTTCCCCATTATACTAATGTCAACCGCACAAAGCATTGCCGGTGTCATATAGAAATGGTATAGCTGTTGCACTCCACGGAAAAGCTGAATGGGAAGGATGATGCCACGGGCAATCATCACCTCCTGTCCTAATTGTAGACTGCTCTCTCAACAACACTCTGCTATGAACCTATGATGGATCTGCAGCTAGGACCCGAACAAGTAATGGCATTCCGCAAAAAGCATTATTAACAGAGCACTCACAGATTCTAGACCAAGACGAAACCATGTAGCCCCCAATCACGATCCAACTCCATAGAAAGCTATCAAGCAAATTCACTTGGCCGTAGGAACTGACATACTTTTAAGGCAGGCCATATGCATTCCTTGCACACATGGTGGCCATAGTGTCCGTAACCATCATACCTGATAGTATAGAGGTATAGAGGCTTGGAGACACTCGGATGCGTGGAAGCTATGAAGGGGCGGCCAAAGAATTGTGATGAAACCAAACACAAGAGACGAGAGAAAAAGAAACAAAAAAAAAACATTTGGTAGTTAACACTGCTCAGCAAAGGAATACAAGGTCGCTTTCACTAAAGGCAAATCCCCAAAAGACTTAATAACCTATGGGAAGAAGAACTAGGCAGGCACCTGGTAGATTAATGGTGGTGTTCTGAGACCCAAGGCCAACAAGTAATGCACAGTATCAAATCCACCCCAATAGAGTGGGATACCATCAACCTAGTCCTGTGCCCCTCTAACAGCGATTAATTTTTGATATCGGTGATAATTCTAGCGGTACCTGCTGTACCGGTATAGGTGCCAGCTCGCTGCCATCATGTAACAAAGTTGTCCTCTGTGGGTATTATAGAACGTGCAGTAGAGAAGCTCAACCTTATTAAATATTCATTTCGGATACCTTTTCGAAACAGAACAAATCTTCTCCAGTCAATCCTTCCTTTATTATCCTTGCTTTCTTAGCCGAAAACTTTACATATGTCTCTATGGAATATTCTCATAAAAATCTAGCTGTGGTAGGTGCCCCCCTATTTTCATGTTACTTGGCAAAAACCATGTAAACGCGCCTCTGCTTTATGATTCATATTACTAATCCTTGTCATGTAGGAAAGTAGTCCCTGTCCCATGCTCCTTGCGACAGCCGATGAAGTACTAACTGCGTGCCGTCTTCTAAATGCTCCTACGGTTCTCATGGCCCAGTTTGCCAAACCCAACAGCATAGGTACCTCTATATTACCAATCGGACCTTTTCTACAAGTAACTGCCGAGGAACCCTTATCCTCCGTGATATCCTCCAAAGTGTTGCCCACAATAACGCGTTGGTTCCCCTCTTCGCTTACCAGTTAAGCCACTACCCCCTGGCTACGTCAAAGCAATACCGCGGTTACAGTATATCGTCTACTCCCCAGGACCCTCCACCGTCATATCTCGATACTCAGTGCTGACGCCCTTGCAAGACACATACACTCTCTGTGCCACTTTCATAGTAGCAGGCCCAATAGTGATATTAATGACAAAGGATATCTGACCGCTTTTCATCAGCGACGACTGGGATATTCTTTCAGATACATCTTAATATATAACCTCATCATACGCTCCTAGAGATTCCTAGGTTAGGTGGATTCTGGAGTTTCTACTGGAATAATTATTGTCCACTTGTGGTCTAAGTTACAGACAAAGCAGCAGTCTTCTCATCGAGCTGAAGATCCCATTGTGCCTTTACTTTTAACTGTCCTTTGGGAGAAATTGACTTGTGCGATTGCTCTGTTCAGCAGCCTTCTCCTTCTAGTCTAAACTACCGTAGTGTTCCACATTTGCAAGTTCTCCGGAAGTGCGCAAGGGTTTGCTTGTAGAGCAACGTCACGCGAAAGGTACGAAGGACAGGGTCTTCGTATCCTCCACTAAACCGATAGTAATAGTTCCTGTCATTAGACTTGTTCCGTGATAATCACCAACTCTTGGCGACGGGTTGATCACAGTGTGTTTTCTATTAACACTTTTGTCTGTTAATCTTACAGTGGCCCTGGTAACTGTTTGCACTAACAACTATCGAGAGCCCTCTGGACAAGCAGTCATTCAGCGGTTGCTATTTGAAAAGCCCGTGCCTCTAGAATCACCCTCGCTATGGCCGAAACTAATAATGCCCGTAAGTGGTAAATCGATGTACGTATCAGGCTAATATCCATACAATGACCGATCTGGGTTTTGTTGCGAGATACAGTCTTCGATGCGGCTTTGTGTCTAGCGTAATCACTCTAGTATTAGTTTGTGACTGGCTCTTTACTTCATGAGACTTATTTCACCTGCAGCTCCCTTTTATCCGGACGGATTCCCAACGGTACTCATTGCACCCGAAGCATAGCTACAGCAACGGAAGTCGTGTACTATCTGCTTTTGACAGGGAGTATGGTAAGATTATCCTCTCAGCACTCATATTTTTCGCCATCATCGTTGACCCCCACGGAGACCCCGAAGTGATAAGGCCAGGGTTCAACCGCAGCCCTGGAAACGCGAAGGTTGATGCTTCGAATAGCTATTTGGTAGACAGACGTTTAATCCTTTGCAGCAAGTCCCTACTACCAAGGCAGAATATATGGAAAACTTCTGTGAAGCTCACAGCCCATTCGCTGCCCGCCATGCTAAGGACCGACAAGACCTCAATGCGAAGCTCCCCACGGTGACTGGCTTGATGCAGCACAGCTTCTGCCGTAGCTTGTCGCTAGTGTAATGGAAAACTTCCGCGGAGAATAGGGACTATAGATTATACCAGAGCTGTGGTTTTTGAGATTGAACCCGCTCTCACCTCATGGGGCCGGTTGGACAACTTACTAGCCGGATCAACCCCAAGGGCGATTCCCCATGAACAGGGGGTTCTTTCTGTTCATATCCTTGATTCTAGCTATGTCCCATTCATCGTGGCTTCCCGGCTGACTTTCGATATACATTTAATGTGCCGTAAATCTCCCAATAGCAACTAGCTAGCCTCAAGGTCCCCGCCTATCGTCACCATGGAGCAGGAGGAGAACGTTCCTCCCGGACATACGTGTCTATTGGGACGAGTCTCTAAAGAATGACCTTCCCGGGATAGTTGTCCGCTGCAGGTATCTTTCTCGAGGAGAGGAGAGGATAGGATATTCAACGTCGCACCGGACCGAAAATCCCGAAGCGGAAGGCTTTGCCAAGATACCACGGCCGCCAAACAGGCCGAACAGTCAACCTTCGTTCCAACCTAAGGGTCATAGAAGAAATTCAACGCCCATACGATTATACCCGACGCTGCCACCATAAATGACTCAGGGTTCTTCGTCTCGACACCTAGGTTTTAGGATATAGGCACACCCTTCGTGTCGAGCATTGAATGAGGGATCACTCCAGACAGAGCTCTCATTCTATGCCTCAGTCGTAACTCAAAACAATCTCTCTAATTTTGCTGACAGTATCACCGTGTCTTTGATCGAGACACTCCTCCTTGGAAGCCTGGTGCCGCAGAACTATAGAAGTCTTGCTTCCAATCAAGAAAAGCCACGGAAACAGACTTGTACAGAGCTACCGAATGGATGCTCAACACCAACCCCCTTGCTAGGTATCAAGCCTCTTCGACGTCCGTCCAACGCACTCCCGTAAGCTCGTTTTCGGATGCTAGCCTTCTAATAAGAAGTGCCAGCAGCCACCGTCTACCGCTCTTTTCCTCAGTGTATTTTCGGCTACGATGAAACATTAGCAAAGATTGTGAAACGAAAAATTGTATCCGGTCTTGTTCCACAACCGTGACCTTAGCTCTGCCATAGAAAGGTGTCCTTGAAAGAGGGTTGAGGCCAATTTCCCGTTATCGAGGTTCTCGTGACGATGTTTCTTCACCAGCTGTATTCCTGAATTCTTCGTAGAGTGTTAGACTGTCCCGTTATGACCTTAAACAAGAGACAAAGGCGGCTCTTCAGCATGACATGACACCGCATCTCCGCGTCGACCGCCATCTTACGGCCTGGGACAATGTCTTCCCCTTAATGGGGTGTATACACCCAGTAACCTCAAGAATAAATAGCTATTCGCTCCTATATAGCAACTTTGACTCACAGTAGTAGAATAGACCTCGGTCTTGCATTCCGTTACTAAGCCTGCAACTCAGTAGGCCACAGGCGAGTTTCACACAGCTTTTGGTCGTATCTGCCGGGCCAGGGAAGAATAGAAGAAAAAATGAGAAGAGAAAAAGAAATAAAAGAGGCAGAGAGAATATCCATACTTGATGGAAGAAGCCCGGAAAGAGTAGAAGATGCTTGTCAATAAGCCAGATAAAACCGGCAGGTTGAGCTTGGACATGGCCAAACGTCAACTGCAGTCTGACCAGTTGCACCTGACAAGTTGTTTCGTCGTGCCTTCCCCTTTGCCGTCTTTCCCATCCCCCTCGACGCGCCCATCCGCCCAAGCATTTAGCCACCCATCCTGCATCCACCATCAACCCCCCAGAAAAGAGAAAGGAAAAAAATATTTCTTCCACATCCGCGGGTCTCTCATCTCTCGCCGTATTAACCTCATGTGTGGAAGGGCATCGACGAGCTTAACCTTCGCCGCCGTTTCTCTTCCCTCTTATTCATTACCTTACCTTACTCGGTTAACGCTAGCGACTTCTTGCGGTCACCGTCGCTATCGCCGTACTTGATCCTTTCTCTTCCCAGCGACCTCCGTATTCCGGATATCAGCGACCCATCTATCGCGCCCACTGCCGTCGTTCTTTCGGTCCCCCTTTCAACGGGTCATCATATCTTGACATCGTTGCCATCGACTTCATTTCTCAACGCCATATAGGTAAGTAAGCTCGTCCTCGCACTTACGCCTTCTTGCCACCCGCTGTCATCACGGCTCATGCTCTCTTGTTTCTTCTCCTGTCGCAACCATGCCCCTGATACCGGCTCCATGGTCACCGTTGAGGCCACGGTCGCGTTTCCACAGATGACCCTCAGGTTATTCTGGCCATGACCCCTTCGCGAGGATCCTCTCCATTTCCCTCACCCTTCGGATCCGGGTCATTTCTCCCGTACGTGATGGGTCCATATGGTGTGCTGGACATGGCCATCTGGGGCTGCTGCCTCGCTTCTCCGGTCATTATTTCCCGTTAGCTAGCATTGCACCAGTCCACTGGGACGCGCAAAGGCTTTGCGTTGGTACTCGTCCCGCCGACAAGTCCCCTGCTTCGGATCACTTGTTCGGTATACGGCTATACAGGCGTTACCATGCCTGTACCACGACCGCATGGGCTTCTAGCATAGGCTCGCTGTCATCCCTCACATTGGCGCCCATTTCCCTGTCATCAATCTTCCAGCCATTACTAGCACACTTGGTAGTAGGTAATGGCAACCAGGCGGCTATTGGCATCTGATCTGTGGCCACTTGGGCAGGTGCTAGTGTCGGCGAAGAGCTACCCTTGAGTAACCCTTAGCTTAACTCCTTGATGTCAGTATCATTGATGATATCGACGACCCCTGAGCCCCACATTCACCCCTCGCGCCCCTCGCCTCTCTTTCTTAGGAGTCGAGAATCCATAGCGTCGAAGATATCCACGATATCGACGACCCCTGAGTTCACTCCACGAAGCATAGACCGCTTTTGACAAACAGTTGGCAGCCCATTGCCTTATCCTTCCTTGTCCCTCAACCCTCAAGATTGACAGTTTGTGTCAACAAACGTTCAGTTCATTGTGACCGTCATTCATCCACCTTCCATCCCAAATATTATCGAGAGAGAGACTTTACCGAGATTATCTTCCCTCCTGAACACTGAACGGTGTATCAAGGACATCACTCGGAGCCATCCCATCACGTAGTACTAGCGTTCTTCCTTTTTCCATCTCTCTTCTCTTTCGTCTTTCGTCCCTTTCCATATTTCTTCCTTTTTCATCAACACCGGCCCCAAAGCATCCACCTTTGGACCATCGTTTCTTCCACAACTTCCCCAGTCTGCAGCCTCACCGACTTCACTGAGACAGGTACTCTGGCATTTGTGCTAACCATCACCTCGACTTCAGAATAGCGTACCGAGGAGTCGTCATCATGTCTGGTTTGGGAGATCAGACCGACAAGCCCGCCGCTGGCGCCTCATCGTCGCGCACATCTTCGTCCTCCGAGGATCAAGAAGGTAAGTCCCAACTCTCATATGCTTAGTCCACTTGTTGTTGCGCGCCATAGTTGCCATGGCTTTGGGCAGGCAGTTGCTGCAGCAATATGCTTCTCTCTGAGGGCGTCGCACGACCAATTATGAGCCCCATTTTTGGGATCCAGTAGGCCTTGCTTGTTGTGAGCTGTCTGGCGAGGTGCTGCCCGTGAACCACGCACCTGAAGGGTGGTTTTCCCCCATTCAACATCTAGAATAGGCGCAAGGTAGTGTCACACTACAATCATGACAGAGACTGATTGATCACTATAGGTGGAGCCCGTCTTGATGCTCGCTTCGACGCCTTGACTATGGAGCCTATCGAGCCTGGCCTTAAGTAAGTGTGGACCTACTTCGCAGCTAGATTCTAGCTGATACCTCATCAATAGGTCTGTGGCACCCCATAGCTATGGCCGTGGCCAGGTCGACTTGGCTCAGGGTTTTCGTGGTACCGGAATGCAGTGAGTGCCACTCAACCAATAGTTTCTAAAAGATGGGCACCTGACACACGTATCTAACAGGTATCCTGCTCATTTCCAAGTCGGCAACGTCCCTGGCGACGGAGACGTGTTCATGTCCCAGGGTGTGGCAACCTTGCCGCTGGTCAGACCTGCCATCGCTACCACTGGAGGCTTTCCGGGCGTTTTCCCGCAGTATCCTACTGGCCAATCCAGTGGCGCCGGTGATAACCCGGTCCGCATCGTCCGTACTCGCAGCCCCGATGCCAATCGTGGAGATCGCGCCAGCAATGTTGATGCTCAGGCATTCTATCCAGCCAGTGCCTGCGTCTTCGTTGCCAAGTGAGTTCCGTATCTTTCCCGACGTTGCGTTTCAGATTACTGACTCGAATATACAGTCTCCCCGAAGGTGTCAAGGATGCTCGTCTCGAAGCTGAGGTCACTCGCGCCTTCAGCGAGTTTGGCACCGTCTTCGTGAAGATCCGTCGCGACCAAAAGAACATGCCATTCGCGTTCTGCCAGTTCACTGTGGGTTTTGCCATTGGTTCCGGGCCGTACATGAGCTTGGCTAACGAGATATCAGAAAACCGAAGACGCTCAGCAGGCCAGAACACGTGGCAAAGGAATCATGATCGAGGGACGCCCGTGTCGCACGGAGATGGTTAAGGCAAATCGTCGGTAACCCACATTGCGAGTTAGAGAAGCTCAAGACTGACGTAAAAACAGGATCCTTCGTCATCTACAATGCTCAGGGCTTTGACATCGGCGTCGAGGAGGCGCGTTATCAACTCAGTAGCTATGGACCGATGTCCAAATGTGAGCTCCTGCATCCTCATATTCTTGAGGCCCTCAAGCTATCGAGTGGCGTTCTTGTCGAGTTTACCACCTTTGATCCGGGCCGCGATGTAGTCGCTGTGAGTAAAACTTGCATTGTCCCGTGATGTGTGCCAATGTCGTTTATCGTACTCACATGACATATAGGCATTCCGCCACCACCCGCAGTATCGGGTCATCGCCTATGATTTGAAGAAGGCTCTTCAAGCCAACAAGCCCGATTCCGACGAGGAATGGCTTCAGAAGTACGACGTGGACCGCAGATCGATCTTCGTTGGAAACTTGCCTACTGACATGGACGATGTTGGCGATGTTCTCCGTGGAATAATGGGAGAGGTCGGTGATGTCAAGGACGTCCAGGTTATTCAAAAGGAGTCTAGAAGCGGTCCGTGAAGCTCTTCGTTATATTGACGTCGGAAGTGAGGAGCTGACGCGTATGACTTCATAGGCCGCGGTAGATCCATCGTCTTCGCCTTCATTGAGTTTGCTCGTCCGGACATGGCAGAGGTTGCCATCAAGCGCATGGTAAGCTTTTCTACAATGCGTAACCCATCTCGCACGCTGACATGGTATTTTTCAGGACGGAATCACTGTGGGTGGTTGTCGCATTCGCGTTGAGCGCAAGTCCAGTCGCGACAGACAGCAAGCCCGCCGCATGCGTTCCCATATTGCGCTGTCGGAGGCTAGCCCGGCCCAAGACGTAAGAGCCGGCGGCTCGGAGAACACTAATCCTACGACGCCTCTTCGACCTGCGGCTGCCGGTGCGTCCTCCGCTATTGAGACGGTTTCGCAAACTGGCGACGGTACCGGCAACTTTGCTGGCGCTGCTCCGAGCCACATGGCTGGCTATGTGCCCCCGTACGGAAATTTCCCAGCTACACCTCAAGGAACCCCGGGTGTCATGAGTCCCTACAGCGGTGCTTACGGCGGGAGTGGCGCTGGCTATGCTGCGAACCCCTACTTCTGGGCCACACCGTATCTTACCGACCCCGGCCTCGCGTCCATGGCTTATTACCATGCTTATTATTCGCCTATGCCTCCCCAGGCCCAGCGAGCAACCGGTCAGGCAGGAACTCCGACCAGAGCCGCGGGCCATGATGGACCTGCTGGATCTAGTGACGAGGGGTCCAAGAGCGCTTAACTCGGCAGACTCCAGCGACTGTGAACTTGGTCAAGGACTTCCCACCCACTTCTCTGAGAACATACCACCCTCGGACACAAAAAAGTGATGGTGGTTTGGCCGCGACTATAGGGCACTGATAGACTTGCACGAGGCGAGAACGAAGCGAACCCATACAAGGTGGGAGAAAACCAAACGACGGCAATCCGGCCAGGAACATTGTTAGCAAAACCGATATCGTATGAATGTGGCTTCAGGCTTTAGGAGGCAGCCTGGTACTGATCGTCTCGGAGGCATCGAGCGCCTTTGACTCGACGATCTATTTTCTTCTATTCGATTTTGCTTGGAGGGCATATGAATAGGATATGCTTGGTCATCTAGCGCTTGCTAGTTGGCCACACTCCTTTTGTAATTAGACCCTTTTAATCAGCGTTGCTAGTACCTCCCAATTGATCGCCGTCATCACTGCTGATATTCTTGTTGTTGATGTTGTGCTAAGACCTTTTGTTTTCTTGTTTGTGGCTGTTGTTTGAAGCCAGCGTATACAGACTGGACTCGCCAGTCCTTGAGGAGACCCGATGGCATGGTTGCTTATATAGAGAGATTCCTGCTTGACCTTTGGAATACCATCCGCAGGAACAATATGTGTATGGGGCGATGCATCAATTCCAGCCAGGCCGTTGCCAAAGTGGGTATCCTGACTATTTTTTCTGCTCAGGATCCTGGGATACTCAAACGATGCCTCCCTCGGCACGTCGGGAGAGTGAATACAAGGACGGCTGTCATGCTTGTTCCACTGGAGCAAAAGCTCATGCAATTGATGCGTGTTGCAAAGCCTCTGGCGCGGTAGAGGTCGAATTATCAGTGATTAGAGAAAGGAGGAGGCTGCGATCTCACTTAACTGGCTGCTAATGGACAGGTATTCGAGATGGCATCAGGATCGTCGAAAAAAGGACGGAAGTTGGAGCGTGGTGGTGTTGTAAGGGATTGATGATTCCATTCTTCACCGTTGCAGGTACTCACCTAGAGAGTGTACAGTGCCCGATGACGGACAGCATACGGTGATTGCATCTCGAAGGCCAATCAATATCCCGCCCCCGCTGTATACTAGACTGTGTCCAATCAGCGTACAGGAGGCTGGGAAAGAGCCCTGTCGTGAATCAAGTGCTATCTTCGGCCGAGGAGACTTGTGCTTCGTTAAAAGCTTTCTGACCTTTTTGCTGGAAATATTATGCTCAATTCATTTCGAGCGAACTTCTCTAGGCGAGAACTGGCGACGCATATCGTGTCTCGTTCACCCTACTGTGCTTCTGGTTCTTCTGGCTTCTCTTTGTCTCAGCAATTGCCTGCAGCTTTGCCTCAGAGGTTCTGCTCGTTGTGTGTGGGAATTGTCAGAGGCGGGTTGACCTGGTCGACGACGTTGGAACGACTACGCAGGCGTTAAAGAAGTGATTCGAAATCGACAACAAGACCGATCTCAGAATTCAACCGCTACGATGGGGTCACCGTCTTTCCAGGCTTCCAATGCCATCATATACCTGACATATGGCGCTTTTCTGTAAGCTTTTTTCTCGACGTGATATTTGGATCTGATGGAAAAGCTTTTCTTTCTTTCCCTAGGACCATATGTTAATTTCGTTGAATGCGGGGCTCGTCGTTGCTTTCGTTTGCTTTTTCCTTCTCGTTTCTAGTTGTATGAAGTGTTGTTGTTGTTGCCTATTTTGAATGGAACGGCGATGTGACTCCTATTATATGTATCGTTTTCATTGCCTCGGTGGGGCGTCTTGCCAACTTTTCCTCCTTTCCATGCATCACCGCCGTTTACCCCTGTTGGATGGATCGTCCTTGTTGCCCTGGTTGGACGTCTTGTCACCGTTGCTCCAATAGATGATCATTGTTCTTGCTGCTAGCACACCGTCAGTATTTTGAGGGAGGCTGTCATATATGCAATTGAAGGATTGTAATTGGTGTCAATGGACAGCCTCTCTTCCCCCTAGACTAGAAGGGCTACATAGGTTATATGGGCTGACACTCTTTGAACTATAGGTTGCTAGGAACAGGCTTGGCCTGGAAGATGCGGCACCAGTCCAAGGCGAATTTCCTCGCTGGAAATAGATCTCAATCGGGTTAGAATACTAACGAGAGGGCCGCATCGCTGCCGGGCTCTCGAAGAGTTCCTCCTACTGTGATATAGACGCGTTCCACTAACGCATATCTAGCCTTTCCGATTGCTCTGAACTTTATTGCCTCTGGTGAGTAGTGGAGGCCGCGACACTTACCAGAATTTCTATCTCTTTCGAGATCAAGAGCGGTAGCACTGTTCCGAAAACTTATAGCCGACTGTCTCTCGCCGGCGTGTCTATGACCAGCATGGCGAGCTGTCCGCGTGTTACGATCAGAGAATATGAGTTACGCGACTGACTGTAGGTTTGCACCCAAGATCAAGAAGCCTCTCCTCTCCCGGCTCAGGTTGGCGATAACCCGGGCTGAGGAGAAGAGGCTGCGGCTCACTACGGGCGCGGATTCGAAGCAGCCTTGTCTAGGTCCACCCTCCCAGCCCTGTCATGGGGAGTATGTGAGGAGACCCGCAAGGACTGTGAAGATGAAGCTGAGATTGTACCGTAATTACTCGATCAAGTTAATGCTTGCGTGGGAAACGTGCTGCCGCTCGGATCGAACCCCCTCTCCTTCGGCGTATTGGATGTACTGACTGTGTTTCTCCTCAATCGCCAGCCATGGGCTCCGGTATCCTGTTCTCATATCCCCAGTTAGCTACCCTGGCTGGGCTCCAAGGTGTCATTATTTACGGGTTCTCGTCATCATTTTCTCTCCTTATCTTTGCCGCTCTCGTGCCCATCATACGCAAGAAGTGCCCCCAAGGTTTCGTCTTGACTGAGTGGGCGAGGCAAAGGTTTGGTGCTGTGGCCGCCCTGTACCTGGGCGCTCTGACACTCCTCACCTTGTTCCTCTATATGGTAGCCGAGTTGTCTGCAATCGGGCAGGTGATCAATGCTTTGACCGGGTTGTACGGATTACCCGTACTGATCGTGGAATGCGCCGTCACAACCATATATACCTGTAAGTTACCCTTATCTTCCGCATGTCATCGCTACAACCCGTATGGTCTTGAGCGCCTTTACTGACGGCCGCTTTGCATAGCTCTTGGAGGCTTCACCATATCTTTCCTTACCGACAATGTTCAGGGAGTAATGGTCACCTGTCTGATCGTGATAGCCACTATTGCAATTGGCGCGAACGTAGAACTCCAACCAGACCTGATCAGAGACTCCCCGCTCCTCGACGCAAGTCTCATAGGCTGGCAGATCATCTACATTCTGCCTGTCGCCCTTCTGACGAATCAGTTCTTCCTCGCCAACTTCTGGCTACGCGCTTTCGCCTCTAGAACAGATAAGGATCTTTGGCTGGGTATCGGCGTCGCTAGCTTTGTGATCTTCTGTGTGCTGGTCTTGGTCGGCTCTACTGGCCTCTTCGCCACCTGGTCTGGCGCATACCCCGGCGATCCTCCGGTTGAAGACGGGTCCGTCGCTTTCTTCCTGTTGCTTGGGCAGCTACCAAACTGGGTCATCGGCGTCGTAATTGTCATGGTCGTGACTCTTAGTACCGCCGCCTTTGATAGCTTGCAGTCCGCCATGGTCTCGTCGGCATCTAACGACGTCTTCCGCAATCGTCTCGGTATCTGGTGGATCCGAGCCGGAGTTGTGCTGACCATCATCCCGGTGATCGTGATAGCCATCCAGGCGCCCGGGATTTTGCAAATCTATCTCATTTCGGACCTCCTTTCCGCGGCGGTGATCCCGGTACTGGTCATCGGCTTGTCGGAGCGCTTCTACTTCTGGCGAGGCTTCGAAGTAGTCGTCGGAGGGCTCGGGGGGATCCTAACCGTCTTCATCTTCGGGACGATCTACTACGGCAACGCGAAACAGGGCGGCGAGCTCATCCTGCTCCAGCAGGGCCTGTACACGGGCGACTGGGGCGCCTTCGGTGCCTTCGTCGCCGCCCCTGTCGGCGGGGTTGTCTGGGGCTGTATGGCGCTCGGCGTGAGGTTGGCCTTCCAGTTCCTGCAGTCTAGATTGCAGGGTCGTCGATTCGACGCGCTTGACCGCCCGGTTGAGGTACAGTCTGAGTACGACAGCTTCCAGGAGGAGACGGCAGTTCCCCGCGACGAAGTGCCCATGCCTAAGGTGACTGGGAAGTTCTTTTAAGGCTGCTGCCGGCTCCGACTATCAGCGAAGTATGCGGCATGTGACTCATATAGCCTGGCTCTCATGTCATCGGCTAGAATGGGAGGAGATGGAGGATGTGAAGGACATATACGTTGGAGGGGTGTGACGCCGGTTGGGAAGGAAGTGGATAAGGGGCTTAAAGAGGTTGTGTACAGCGGTGGGGCGTGGTCCTTGTCGTTAGGCGAGAAGTAGGGGTAATTGAATATGTACATAGCGGCGGGATAAAACACATTCGACACTAAGCCAAATGAAAGCTGAGTTGCTCTACTCTCGGTGCACGCATAGGCGGAGCAGGGCATATGCTCTAACATTGAGAGAGAGCTAGCGGAAGCCTATATATGGAGTAAGACGGGATGTTTATAGTAAGTGGAACGTGACAATACGGACGTATATACTTCGAGAGTCACCGCGCTTGTTCCCGACGAGGAACGATTGGAGTACATACGCAATGCATAGATGGGGTTGTCGTAGGCTAGGTATATAGCATTCTCAAGCGGTGAACTAGGCACATTGCTGATTAACGGTATAGTCAGAGTAATAGGAACCATGGAGCCGGCATGCAATGCCTCAAAAAGAAGAAATGTGGCACGTCGTCTAGACCATCATCTGTTGCAGGGAGACCATAAAAGAGACGGTACAATCATAAAGGGCCTGTGGGGTTTGGGTGTTGGGGTTTCGGTGCTGGGGCGTGGAAGAGTTTAACTGCTAATATATAAATCTTCTAGGGGTGAGCGTTATAGGTAGTAGAGAACACAGTAGTGGAATATTATGGCGAAGACAAGTGCTTCAATCAGCTGGTTGCTTAAGAGAACCTAGATTATTTCTCAGTATGTTCCGCATCGGGCGAGCCCAACAACACTATATTGTCCGTCAGAGTGGTCTAACATTATGTGGGAGTTCCATATGACGGGATCAAGACTCGGAATACCTATCGGGCCTAGTAACCTTCTGGTGCTTACGAGTCATCGAAGAACCGGGGGTTTTCTCTTTTCTGTCACCCGGTTCGACACGGCGAGGCGGGAACGAAAAGCATTTCCCCTGTTTGCTCCCATTTCCGACCGTAGGGTATCTGCGGAAGGCCAGGGTATTATCCTTTTGTCTTGTATCGTGCACAAGAGACAGGAAAGGTATTAGGATAGAGCAATTACCTATCTCTTATGAGTGATAGAGACTTCAAAACCCTTCAAGACCCTAGGCTTACGGAAGCAAGCATGAATCAGGAACTCCGCCGCCGGCCGCCAACCCTTATTTTTGCTATGGTAATCCCAGAGGAAAAGTATTATGACCTCTCGTGGCGACTCTAGATGTAAGTAGCCACTTATGTAAGTCGCTCCCTCTTATGAAGACATCGAATGCGAAGATAGGCCGACCAAGGGCCGACATCACATTTTCGTGCCTTGGACCAGCGCCCCTTTAAGTGGGCAGTGTGTCAGACGTATATGAGGATCGTTGGTTCGAGACACCGTAGCATCGACTGTACCCCTAGTGTGAGAAACGACAACGCCGCTTAAGTGATGCTAGACATCACCCCTTGATCTTCTGCACCTTTACCCGTACAGTGACCATATCATGGGTGCTCGGATTCATCATAAAATTACTCAACATTCTCTGCCGAGTCCGGCGCGTCAGGTTCAATACCCCGCAGTCCGAGTCGAGATTCGGCCGCCCCTGACTTTTGAACTATCTTGTGGGGATTCGGGGAGGCGCTTCTGTACATGCTGGACGGGGCAACCATCTTGTTGGAATAGTCCTACGCGGTCGAAGCCTCTCGGGGCGGGTCCTCTCCGCCTCGGAATGTTTGAATAGGGGTTGCTTGGAATAGGGGCGGCAAAAGGGGTAACTAGACGACCCACGCCTCTTGTATGTATAGTTGTGCAGTACCCAGGCCTGTAGACCAGTCACTGGTGTGGAATGGAACGGATATTCGACCTAACTTTGATACGGCAAGGGCAAGTCCTCCTAGATAAAGAGGTGGTCGCATAGCTAAAGCTAGTTGGATCTAATGGTGTTCTGTATTGGGATATAAGAAGCCTCGCGTCGAGTCAGTTATGAAACCAGTCGCGAAGAAAGCAATTTCTGTTGGTACTCCAGTAGGCGCAGGAGGACAGTCACTGCTGCTACTCTGCCTAAATGGCATTTAGGCCAACCAGGGGCTGGTGACGATGCATACTGGGAGTGAGACAGCTCTCGCCTCTGGCTGAGTCACATTGGCCCCGACGCCTTTTGAAACTGTCATTCTCTTCGCGCATTAAACCAAAAGAATCGCTTCCTAACCAGCTACGAGCGAGCAGCCATCCTCCAACTTTTCGTCCTCTTACTCACGGTGGGGGAGTTCTCAAGTGCCAGGAGGCCCACGGAGTAAAGCAATGCCGTTGATAGAAACGGCGGGTTGACTGAGAACAGGAAACATACCTTGGAAACAACCTCTACGCTTCCGGACTCCGAGGCTCGGAGCTTCAGGGCCGTGGTCGCCGTCGTGAGGGCATCAAAATTAAGCCCAGTCCGCAAACACTTCTGAGCTCTACCTGCCAGGGCACTGCGGGGTCCCTACCTATAGCGATTGCTGAGCTGTTCTCTCTGCTCCGTCCAATCCATGTTTCTCACGAAGCCTTCCAAGCCTGATAGGCGACTACGCGGTCGCCAGACGAGCCGCCGTTGATACGTATCAGTCGCGAAATGAGAGAGCATACCCATATTTGAGGGCCGATTCAAATACAGTCAAATTCCTAGCTGGCCCAGAGGGCCTGGACGGTGCAGGGGCGGGAGTGGTCGGCGGTACAGATTAATGCTTCTTGTTGTGGCGTATTTCAATGGCGTGATTATGGCACATATTATAGTACACATATACAGTACACTGCCTCCTTTATACTCTACAAGTCTGCCGTATTGTAGCTGAGCTCGATTATGGTCGCGCCTGTTTCTGGTCCTCGGCAAACGCAACCTGAGAATCAGCTAGTTCTTGCAGGTAGGACTCGTATGTTGACTCCGGTATGGTGCCCCAGAGTCTCCAGGGGCCGTGCTCGTAGGTCTTGTCATTGATGTCGGCCTGCAAGACTATATGCTCCAGCATATGGCGGACACGCTCGCTACCGTTGATCTTGGCGCCACCCTTGGTATCGTCGTAGCGCGCCAATCGCTGTACGCTCGAGATACTCACGACGGCCTGCTTGATTGTCGTCATACCTCCCGTCTGACGCGGGAGCATAGCGATCCGCCAGTCAGCCAGGCGGGGGTAGTACCAGGTCTTATCGTACTTGATCAGTTCCCACTCGGTGCGCACGCCTCGCGGACGGGCATCTATGGCCTCGACCAGGGACTTGTGCAGCTCGGTGGAGCAGATGGAGCGGAGAGTCTCGCGATCGCCGGCGGCGAAGGCTTCGGACATCTGGACATGCAGGGCTTTGGCGGTGGGGATGGCAGAGGCTCGCTGGGCCTTGAACCTGGGGCGGCTCATAAGGAGCTTCGGTGCCGACATGACTTTAAAGCCGACCAGGCTTTTGAAACCGTCGAACCTGGCCTTAAGGTGTAACCAGAGCATGTGGATGAACTTGGAAGGCTGTCGGGGGTATCGCCACAATGGGGGCGCTACGAGGGTTGCTAAACAGGAAAGGGGGGATATGGTTAGACGCTATGAACTGCCATGGGAGAAAACTAAGACGCGGAGGGCTTACTCGGTAACAAGAAGCTCACCTTTGCTTCGATTTGTGAGCTCTCGTCCTTCAAGCGCTTCTTGGTCGCCGCACGACTCGCGGGTTTCCTTGCGTATGAGGAGGCCGACCGTGTCACAGTTGCTGAGACATGCCGCCTGGCGCGTACCAGAATCTGCGACGGCAACATCGGAGATAACTGTATAGAGCCCCGCAGCCGAGGCTGAGACAAGCGCATGAGATGTGCCATTTCTATCTTTCCCCCCTCCTACTTCAACCTGCCCCTCTATCTCTGATGGCGGCTGGTTAGCGGTGGCTAGGAATTCGACGAACTCAGGATACGGACGCTCCTAATATGGCGCCGGGCGGGTCACCGGATACACATCGAATGCTTCGTCCTCGGCGGATATGCTGAGGCTTTTCTGAGTCGCGAGATTATGTTCAGCAAAGCAGAAAAAGTTAAATCTGGAGACCGGGGGGGACCCGGATTAGCCCTCGTAGCCTTGCATCCAGCAGAACAGGCTGCCCAATGAGGGGTACCTGTATGTATTGTTGCTTACATTTAGCTGTACTCAGTACCACTACTATTACCCATTAGGACAGGCCCCGATATGTACTTCTTGAGTACGTATGTATGTACAACGCCCCCGAACGGTAACAGTAAGCCATTGCGCTAGTTCGCTAGTTCAATTAGCGCTAGAATTTCCCCTGTCGCGTCCCTTCTTCACAGCGCTTACCACACGGCCTAAGTAATAATCATCAGCTGTTCCGTCCCCATCTCTTCCCCCCACCCCCGGTCAACGGCCCTGGACGATACGCTCTTTTTTGCGACAATGACCTCACACGCCCAGCAGGGCACAAGCACCTAGACTAGGTACCTGTAGCTCTACCGAGTATACACAATTTAGTGCCTTTTTGTATTGTATGTGCATAGGTAGGTAAGCTTACTTTCCCTCCGGCTTCTTGCACGCTGCTCTATTCTTAGGTAGGTTCTTGGGGGGGCACTCAATTGACCTTCGGCTAATAAGGTTTCAAAAAGAGGTGCCGGTCCTTGATATACAAGACACATCCCTTTAGGATCCGGACCAGGCTCGTCACCAATATAAGGTTCTCTGTCTTCCCCCAGCGCTCCTCCGTATCCTCCTCCTCCACCGTCCGACCCCGACCCCGACTTCCCCCCTCCCCGCCTCCTCTGCCACCTCTCACTCTCTCAGATACTTAGTCAATTGTTCATCTGAGCAGCTGTTCGGGCTACATTCGCTTCTCCTCTTTAACCAAGGCCCATTACTTTGGTTGGATTCCGTCGGGAGTGGCTCGCTCCCCCCGTGCCTCAAGATCGGTCCCTGTTAAGAGTATACCCAAGCAATACCCAGGCCGCTTGATGGCCAAACCAACGCCGGCGAGCACCCACAATGGCAGAACCGACCAGTCCGCCAGCACGGCGGATCACAAGAGCCTAGATCACTCCCTGCTGCAGCCTCGGCTCGCCGTCGCCCTCGGCGTCCCCAGGCGCTGGCACCCTCCCCTCATCGTTGCCCGTTTGCTGTCCATCGGTCCGGCCCTCTGGTGGGGTATGCGATGTGCGCTGCGCTTTCTCTTCGCCGAGTTCGTACTATCCAATGGACCCAAGTCGCCTCCGTCCGGGGAGGATGGCAGGCTCTTCCGTGCCGAGAGCTCCCTGCGCCTGACCGAGACGGTCCTCGCTATGGTCTGGGTACGGTCTCTGCCCTGCTGCTTTCCCCGCCGCTCTGAAGCCTCATATTGTCAATACATCTCAACGTGGGCGCATGGATTTGTTAAGCTTGTGTTGTCTCGCTGACCGTCCTCCTCGCAGTGCTGGGCGTCGGGGCATCTCGCCTATTTCTTCACCGACTGCCTGATGTCGCGCTGGCTGATCAACTACACGCCACAGGCGACCATCGTGCGGCTCGTCACCCTCAGCTGCGTCTTCTCGTACGCGACGTCGTGGGTCGTGTACCTGACGGGCGCGTCCCAGGACCCGGGCCTCCTGCTGCCGGCCTGGATCAGCATCGCCACCATCCTGACGGCCTGCTACCAGATCACGCAGCGCAAGATCAACATCCGCAAGGAGACGCGTCTCAGCGTCCACGTCTTCTCCTACGCGAGCTTCATCAGCATGGTCGCCCTGCTGGTCCAGTCCCACTCGACGCGCGTCGACTACCCCAACATCCCCCTCATCGCCCTGGCCAAGAGGGCCGGCGAGATCGCCGTGCGGCTCGTCGTGAAGATCCTCGGCGTCACGAGAGAGGTGGACGGGCTGTGAGACGCATGAATACTACTACTCCCATTACTACTACTACTACTACTACTACTACTACGGCGGATTGCGTGAACCTTGTTCGGACTGTCATGGCGTCTTGGGGGTGGCTATGGGGGTTACGGCGTCTGGGGGGTTACGAGGCGAAGTCCATTTTCTGCTTTTGATATATATACCCCGGATGTTATCTGCCAGCAATTATCCTTCCATAGCAAGCGAACCATTGTCCTTTAGACGGTATCAATTGGGCTATAGCCCGATTTTTCAGCGTCCTGGTGCCACCCGCCGGAGTGATCTTTAATATCAAAGCGCCTCGGACATGCATGGATATGGCCTTTATGCGTGACTTTTCATACTTGGTATACCGATAGGTGCCTGGCCGCGACCGCGTCCTTAACTATGATCGGGCTTACGCCACAGCGTCCCAATGGATGCTTGGAAGATACTAGCATGACGCGAACACTCCGACACCGCAACGGCCCCCGTCTGTCACGTGTTTATCATTTCAATTTCACCTTCGCGACCGAGACCCGAGTTCATGCGAAGCCGAACGCGGCAAATGATTGTGGGTAATATGGGATTACTAAATGATCTAGCACCATCCCCGTCGAAACGAAAGAAGGGTCTTGCGAGTCGCTAGCCATCCGTATCACACATTCCGTCCGAACGCATTAGTACTCGACAACATCCTGTCTAGGGTAACTATATCACGCTCCGCCAAAAAAAGGTATGTCAATCCTCCAACGAGGGCATCAAAGGGTATCATGTCCTAATCGTTCCGATCAACGCCTCGACCCAACGTAAATGCAACCAGGCGATCGTGTGATGGGCAGTTGGTATTGCCGCCCACACAACCTTAGGCGCACTGGTCGGCACGAGCCTGACCATCTGTACCGTGGGCGCATTCGTACAGCAGTAGACTAGCCGGGCGACGGAAGGTATGCGGACAAGACAGGCTTAGAAACCGTGGACCTTAATGGTCTTGGGGTCAAGCTCGAGGCCGTCCACCTTGTCGATGAGGAAGTCGTGAACGTCCTTGCGTTGGTCTCCCTGCAGCTGGATCACCTCACCCATCTCACTGTCGTGGACGGTAGTGCCATTGCAGGCTGAATGAAGGCGAGCATGGTTAGCAGGTATACCACAATAATGTGAATCACGTGACGTAATGACATACCGAATTTCTTCTTGATGACCTTGAGGATCTTGCGTTGATCGAATTTCTTCGGCAAGCCCTGAACAGTGGTCAGGGTCTTACGTCCATTTCGCTCTGAAAAATAGTAGTCAGCATAAGCATAGATGACGCAGGTAGGAATTTGGTCGACCGCAGAGTGGCCGGGTGGATGCCGCCTGCTTGAAGGAAGACGAAAGGTATGGACATACGCTGGATACGAATATGGATGTAATTCTGCGCCTGTTTGGATTGTCCGGTATCCTCGTCGGCTTCGGCGAAGGGGTCTGTGTTTGGTTTGGCGTTAGCGACGCACGAACATATAGCATATCGTGTCGAGTTATCCCTTTGCTCCCCTCAAACCACGGCCGTAACCCGTTCGAATGAGAGGCAACGCAGGGGATGGAAAGGGAAATGGCAGACGGCGTGGGCGTACCGTAGGTCTTGAGGTTTTCGATTGACATAAACTCGAGTTTTCCGGGTGACTTGGGGAAAAGGGTTCGTGGTTGGGGATGTCTTAAGTCAGCGACCGACAATTGTCTCGCTCGATTCTTGTCTTTATGAGAATAAGCTGACGAAGAGATACGGAAAGTGGTATGTGGTAGTGTTGATAGTGTTGGCAAGAAAGATGCTGATTGTCTTGTTGATGAGTGAGTTGAAAAGGCGGAGAGTCGTTGCAGATGGGGAGAGAAGTGGAAATGATGATGGACTTAAATGGTTGTTGCGTGGAGTGGAGGGAGTGGAGGGGAGGGAGAGATGACGGGAGAAGGCGAAAGAGGCGAGTCGCATTCATCTGATTGATCGAGCCTGCTTCGAATATGAGGGGCACCCCGATCCACTGTGGCTGGCTCTGTGCTAGGTATCCCGAAATCTGTACTGTATGCACGCTTCGGGCGGTGTACCGAGTATCGCAAAGCCATCGATGGATAGGTACGTACAAAGAATGCCCTGGCTGGTACTGTGTCTACTACTGTGCTCTTCGGCAATCTACTGTGGTAAACTTTTTCACTTTTTGTGGCTTGCACCTCGATTTAGCGCGCTCCAACATCACTGTGCTAAGGAATCCCCGTACTGAAGCCTTTGATATTTACTATATGGACAGGTGCTAAGTCATCTGATGACTTCGTCTCATGATGCCTAATCATGACCCAAGGTCTCTTCCAATATTATCGAATTCTGTATTGAGTGGTATCCCCCGATTGGCTGTGGCTGTCGTGGTGGTCTGGAATTCCGAGGACCTTCTAGAACACCGGAGGAAAGCGTTTGTGGGAGCTTGGTATAACGCCCCCTCATACCCGGCCTATCAATTGATCACTCATCAGTCGAAGCCAACGTGATATTGATACAATGGCTTTTGAGCCCACCGAGCTCACAAATGGCGAGCCTAGTTTTATTGAGGATCTCTCGGGTGCACGTTGGGTCCCCCTGTTTCGAAACCCATGTACTTTTGGCCCTGCCATCTTTTCTCGGGTCATGATGAACTTCATCCGAAATCCGAACCTCAATTCCAGCTGGCTATTTCGGGCAGATATTCTCGTCGAGCGGGAACCAGGCCTTGAGAAATCCCCTGAGCCGGCATCTCCAGAGTCACCTCCAGAGGCGCCTTCAGCGCCAATCATTGTACGTTTCGAGGACTTCAAACTCGACAAGATTTTGGTCCGGAAGTTAATTCCGAGGAACACTCTAAGAGACGATCCTATGGATCAGACGTGTCTGATTTATCATAGTTCTGAACCAGGTGAGGTGGAGAGGTCACTGGTTGTGTACAAACCACACCTCGTTTCTCAGTCAGACGTGCCATTTTATCATCCAAGCGTCCAGGGCTTAGCTTTCCTTCATGAGTGGAATGCCGGCGAAGACGGAGGCAGTATTTCCATTCACTATCATCTCTTCGATAATGATTCCCTGCCGCCGAAGTTGGTGCGAACAGGTTTAAACCTCTTGTCTTTGCTACATAAACATGGTCAAGGGGCTAAGGCCGGCTATCAGAAGAGGGTCCAGCACGATACCATCGTCCCTCAAGCCGCGCTGCAGACGACATATGGTAGACTCAAGGAGAAATATGCCCGTCGGCTCATTGAGACGTGGGCCGAGGTCACAGATCCTTCCAAGCATGTCTTCGAGGATTTGGGGATCGCGGCGTTTCTAATAGAGTTGTGGCGTCAGATGTATGAAACATTCCCTTTTCCCGGCTTTGTGGACATAGGGTGCGGCAACGGCCTTCTTGTGTACATACTCCGAGAAGAAGGATATCGAGGTTGGGGGTTTGATGCCAGACAACGCAAATCCTGGGATAATTATAATAAGAGCACCGTTGCATACAACGAGAGCCGTCCCCTCCGTCAGCACATCCTTCTACCATCCGTGATCCAGAACAGCCTAGACAGCCAAGAGAAGGATTCTGAAAGTCTGCGAGGCAGTACGGAGAACGAAATAATCCACAACGGCCTGTTCCCCAAGGGCACATTCATCATCTCAAACCACGCAGACGAACTAACTCCATGGACACCCATAATTGCAGCGGTATCGGAATGCCCCTTTATCATGATCCCCTGCTGTAGCCATGATCTCTCCGGGGCGAGGTTCAGAGCACCGGCCCCGAAAGGAAAGGGGAAGTCTTCCGCTTATGCATCGCTGGTTGAATGGGTAGGGAATCTCGCCAGGGACTGCGGATGGGAGTTAGAGAAAGAAATGCTGAGGATACCTAGCACGAGGAATACTGGGCTAATAGGCAGGAAAAGGACTGATGATGGTGGGTCGTGGGATATAAAAGAGGTCATAAGCAAATATGGAGGCACGGCGGGTTACGTAGATAACGTGATGAGGCTGGTTAAGACACCTCCCCGTGGGCATTGAAATCACAAATATGACAAAGCGCTATCTCGAATGCATTGAGCCATATACCAAACTGACGCGATGGATAAGGTGTGTAGGAAGCTTCACAGGGTCATCACGTGATGTGGGGCTTTGGTGGGGATCCTCGCCAATCAAGGCCTAACGTTTAAGTACGTAGCGTTAATAGTAGAGGTACAAGTACATATGTACTGCTAGTGGCCAGCCCAGCCAGCCGGCGGCCAAGCAAGTGCTAATCCGAGAATTGGACAACGTCGCTCCTTCTCAGAATAAACTGTACGGCCAAGCCCTCAAATTATGTGTGAAGCGAGTCGACCCCCTAAGCCGACGTCTCTTCAACTCCCTTTTGTTTCCAAGGACAAGCCGTCTCCTCGCCCAATATGAGCTACGGCAAGAAAGACGAAGATGCTGACCTTGGCCTGGTCAAGGTCGATCGTACCCAAGTCTTTCAAGAAGGTAACAATTACTTGCTCCTTGATTCCCAATTCCCTCCCCCGCTGCATACGCACACTTGTACTTACATCGCGACTACCATCGACGCCCACATCATCACCATATACAGCAAATCACATACGACGGTCTCCTCCTAACCTTCTGCTAACTCTCCCTCCTAGCTCGGTTATTCAACAGCTCCCCGATCCAGCCCCGGAGATGTCGCATTCTCCTGACCAAGATCGCCCTCCTGCTTTATACCGGCGAGAAGTTCCCGACCAACGAAGCTACCACGCTATTCTTCGGCATATCCAAGCTATTTCAGAACAAAGATGCCAGCTTGCGGCAGATGGTGCACCTTGTTATCAAGGAGCTCGCCAGCTCCGCCGAGGATATCATAATGGTCACGAGCACAATAATGAAGGACACCGGCGGCAGTACCGACGCTATATACAGACCGAACGCCATCCGTGCTCTCTGCCGCATCATCGATGCCACTACCGTCCAATCGATTGAGCGTGTCATGAAGACGGCCATCGTCGACAAGAACCCTTCAGTGTCCTCTGCCGCTCTTGTCTCCTCCTATCACCTCCTCCCCATCGCTAAGGATGTCGTGAGACGATGGCAGTCCGAAACCCAAGAAGCTGCTGCTTCGACGAAGTCCTCCGGTGGTTTCTCCCTCGGATTCTCCTCGCATTCTGGCTCGCTCCCTGTCAACAACTCCACCATGACCCAATACCATGCTATCGGCTTGCTATACTCCATGCGCTCGCACGATAGAATGGCCCTCGTCAAGATGGTACAGCAGTTCGGCTCAGCCGGCGCCGTGAAGAGTCCTGCTGCCATTGTGATGCTAGTCCGACTAGCCGCCCAGCTAGCTGAGGAGGATCAGTCGCTTCGGAGGCCGATGATGCAGCTGCTTGACGGATGGTTACGACACAAGAGCGAGATGGTCAACTTCGAGGCTGCCAAAGCAATCTGCGATATGAGGGACGTCACTGACGCAGAGGTCACCCAGGCAGTTCACGTTCTACAGCTATTCCTGTCGTCTCCGCGCGCTGTAACCAAGTTTGCTGCCCTCCGAATACTGCACAGCTTCGCCTCCTTCAAGCCGCAAGCGGTCAACGTCTGCAACCCGGACATTGAGGCTCTCATCTCAAACAGTAACCGTTCTATTGCCACCTTCGCCATCACTACCCTCCTGAAAACCGGAAACGAGGCTAGCGTCGACCGGCTCATGAAACAGATTTCCGGCTTTATGTCTGAAATTACTGACGAGTTTAAGATCACAATCGTTGAGGCTATCCGGACGCTGTGTCTGAAGTTCCCCAACAAACAGGCTGGCATGCTGGCCTTCCTAAGCGGTATCCTGCGCGACGAAGGTGGCTACGAGTTCAAGCGCGCTGTGGTTGAGAGCATGTTCGACCTGATCAAGTTCGTGCCCGACTCTAAGGAGGACGCCCTAGCCCACCTGTGCGAGTTCATCGAGGACTGCGAGTTCACCAAACTGGCGGTGCGCATTCTCCATCTGCTGGGTCTTGAAGGGCCCAAGACCTCCCAGCCTACCAAGTACATTCGGTATATCTACAACCGCGTTGTGCTAGAGAATGCCATAGTAAGAGCAGCCGCTGTCACCGCCCTTGCGAAGTTCGGCGTTGGACAGAAGGACCCTGAAGTCAAGCGGAGTGTCGACGTTCTCCTAACCCGTTGTCTCGACGACGTGGATGACGAAGTGCGCGATCGTGCGGCCCTCAACCTGAGGCTAATGCACGAGGAGGACGATGTGGGCGATAGATTTATCAAGAACGGTACGTTTCTCTCGACTTCCGTGCTGAACCATTGCCATGCTAATTCGGACGTTAGAGAACATGTTCTCCCTCCCCTACTTCGAACACCAGTTGGTCGCGTATGTCACGTCAGACGACACATCTGTCTTCAGTACTCCCTTCGATATCAGCAAGATCCCTGTGGTCACGCGAGAACAGGCAGACGCGGAGGACAGGACGAAGAAGCTTACCGCTACGACACCATCTCTCAAGCCACCCAAGACAGGGCCTTCGAAGGCTGCCCAGTCGGGTGCAGAAGCACAAGCCTCCGCAGCCGCCGCCGCCGCAAAGGTTGCCGAAGAGCTTATGTCCATCCCGGAAATGAAGGAGTTCGGCAGTGTTCTCAAGTCATCGCCCGTTGTCGAATTGACCGAGGCTGAGACGGAATACGTCGTCTCAGTCGTCAAGCACATCTTCAAGGAACATATTGTTCTTCAGTATGAGGTCAAGAATACCCTTGAGTCTACGGTGCTCGAGAACGTTTCCGTAGTGGCGACGCCTTCGGACGAGGAGGAGCTGGAGGAGGTCTTCATCATCCAGGTTGAGAAGCTTGCCACTGATGAGCCCGGCAAGGTATTTGTGGCGTTCAAGAAGGTCAATGGCAAAGAATCGTTGCCCACGAGTTCGTTCTCAAACGTGCTCAAGTTCACAAGCAAGGAGGTCGACCCCACTACAAACGAACCCGAGGAGAGCGGTTACGAAGACGAGTATGAGGTGGGAGACTTCGAGCTTACTGGTAGCGATTATGTGATACCCACTTACGCTAGCAACTTCAACCAAATTTGGGAGACTGTGGGCGCCAATGGAGAGGAGGCCCAAGAAACCTTACAATTGTCAGGAATCAACAGCATTGCAGGTATGCTCTTCTCTCTAGCTTCCGTTATGACGTGTAGGTGTCAAGACAATCATGCTGATCCTCCAAACAGATGCCACAGAACAGTTGGTCAAAACACTCTCGCTGCAACCCCTGGAGGGTACGGACGTACCTGTCAGCCAGACCACACATCAGCTCAAGTTGTTGGGCAAGACGGTCAATGGTGGAAAGGTTGTAGCAAACATCCGGATGGCGCATTCGTCGAAGACCGGCGTCACGACCAAGATTGTCGTACGTAGTGAAGAGGGGAACGTCGCTGGTATGGTGGTGGCGTCAGTCGCGTAATATTTGGTTTCGGAAGGCGTTAGTGAACGATTCGAGATAAGCGAAAGTGTCTGCTCAGGTTTTAAGGGCATGCATCCTAGATAGACGGGACCAGGACCTCAGCTTCCTTGGCTCGGGCTTGAAGAAAGGCCTTTGTTCTTATTTTACCAAGCTGGAAGGAGACGGGAAAAATATCACAAGATGACGATTTTATCAAGGGGCGGTCAGGAGATCCCCAAATCTTCATGACAAGTATACCCACGTGTCGGCTCGGCTTGCGATATAGGTGCAGGGTTTAGCAAGTATTTCCACGATATTCCACTGCACCCAGGCGACGCAGATGATAGGCGTGCTGGCTCTCTCAAATAGTAAGAGCGTACGGAATGTGTTACGTCTCTTACGCGTATATCTCCCTTTACATGATAGGATGTGAGAGCGGGACACCGATACCCACGAGTCATCAAAATCCAAGCAGTCCTCATATACCAGTCTGTACTGACTACCATGATAGCTGCTACCTTTGTCATTCGGCCCAGTGATCCGTACTATACTCCTCTGTTATGCAGCGCTCCGGACTGTAATGCCGTGGGCGGGCAATGCTTTAATCGCAAACACAACCATCGTGTGCAGTTAGCAGACGATTAAGGTGCGGTTAACCCGCTCCCTATTTCAAGAGACGACTGGACGAGATAATGCGTCGTCCTCATCGTTAAATATACTTTTTTGGAAACTCTAGAGAGCCGCTGCTGGTTACCTCTTCAAGAGGAATACGACTACTACCTGCTGGGAAACGCCGGAATAGGGGGTTGAGACGAAAGTCTCATATGCCAGTTGAGTTGTTTCCCACAGGTTGAAGGTGCGACATGGGTTGGTTCATACATAGTCGTCGTTTCGTGGGTCTATATAGCACAGCGTCTTCTACGCATTATTTCAGTGAGGCTCGCTATATAATGTGTCCATCCACTTTAGCCGCAGACTTGTCTACGCATACGCGTCGATATCTCTTTGCCGTGGCGGGCGTGCTGTCGTACGGGCGCAGGAATGTAAAAGTGGTTAGGGGGAGACTCTGTACCATCTCTCCCGCGGACATTCTAGATTTTCAAATTAGTACATGTTCCGGACGCTTACTAACGTAATTTACGGCAACAAGCAAGCAGGTGAGCGTAGGGAACGGCGAGACTTCATAGTGGTTTAGACGCGATGCGGACTCTGTCTTCACTGGACTCGTTGGACTTACGAATCATGGCCTAGCTTGGCCCGAAAGGCTGCTGACGAGGAAAATGCCCGACTAGATGATTAGAGCAGTAGCCGGTCTGCAAGGAGGCTGGTGACCGGAATCCAGCAACATACAGAGTCCATCTATACTTGCCACCCGTGTGCCTTCGGATCGGCCGTGTTGAACATTAATGAACCCGCGGGCAATGCCTTGAACCTCTGGACGCCAAGCTTTCGGACATTGGATCTAACAGAATGATATTGCATCGTACATGGAAGAACGGGGAAATCAAGCGTATACACGAATCAGAAAATTACGAAGCTTAGCAGTTATTGGCACATCCACCCATATCCCTTCGAGCTGGATAGTTTTCCTGCAACATTAAGGGCGTAGAGCGGCCCGCTGGGATTACCGTGGCGTTGCCGGGCCACTACGCAGAGTACTCGGACCTTGAAAGCTGTTTCTCGCGGGACGCACCGCCTGCATCTCCATCTCCTGGCCGGCTCGGGGGCCTGGAGCTCGCTGCGGAGCCCGACGCTCGCCGAGCCGTTGGTCGCCTTCCTCAAAGCGGTTCTTGAAGCGATAATACGTTGGCGGGCGTGGACGGCATAGCACGACGACCCAGTTCTTCAACCAGCTGCCTTGCGTGAAGGCGCGGTAACGGTCTTTCTTCAAGAACTTGTGCGAGTTGAGGAACTCCCTGGTCGTCTCACCCCTAGCCATTAGGAACACGTGGTAGCCCATCAGAGCGGCAGGATACAGAAAGCCAACAGCGCCGTAGACGACCATGGCGAAGGGGACGCGGAAGTGGTCGATGGCTCCACCGAAGGAGATCTGCTCCTCGCTAGCATACACCATTATTTGTGCCAACGATGCACCGATGAGGAACAACGCGAGGAGGGTGGCGGTTGTCACAAAAGTGAAAAAATACCGGTAGTTTCGGCGACCGATACAATTGTTAACCCAGACGCAATGGTGGTCCTGCGTTTCCACGCAGTTGTCACACACCCGGCAGTGGTGGGCTCGGGGCGGACGCCAGATGTTACAAGTCTTACAGTACTTCGAAGGGACTTCCATAGCCGCCGTGTTCGACTCGGCCGATTTAATCATAGTCCACTCTATGGTCGCAGGCGCGACATGTAACGGATCTTCGTCTTCACCGTGGGGAGGGAACCGATGAACATTACGGGGGAGGATCTAACGCGCATGTCAGCAAGGGGGCAAAGGGGAGGCATGCGATCGTGAACAGGGCTACTTACTCCGGGATCCGAGCCAGACGCACGAAGAAAGGAAGCCATGCAGAGGCAAAAGAGATATGCGAAGACGACGGGTACGGCTGGTGAGACGTGCCGCCAGAGGTAGGGAGCGGAAAAGGCGAAAAATAATGCGGCGGGCAAGACAACTAAGACGCCGGTAGCGATGTTGATAGGGCGGGAGCGGGTATTCTGCAATCGACCGCCAACGCAGAAAACGGTATTCCCTTCAAAATACTCAAAGTTTCGACCGAGGTTCTTCGCCAAGTCGTCCTTGACGGAGGCCGTGGTCTTGGGAGCGGCGGGGTTATCGGCGGCCATGGAGGCGAGCCGAGGGGACGAGGCGCCGGAAGATAGCTTCTCGGCGCCACGCATACTACGGGGAGTTGCTGCGCCCTCGGTCCTGCCGGGCATCAAGAAGCTTGATCTGAAAGACCGTGGAGACTTCCTCGGGCTCCCCAGGTTCGTGGGAGACCTGTTATAAGACTTTGTCTTATCGACGTTAAGCCGGAGGCCTATATCTTCTGCCTTCTTGCGCTGCAATGGGCGGGTGCTCTCGCTGAGGCTACCAGTAGGATAATGGCCGTGACTAGGGCTCGTATCGGCCGTGACGTGGTCATAAGTTTCGGGCTCGGTCACCTCGGTTCCCCCGGATTGCGGCGGGCGGGCGTGGGCGTCGTCGTCGTCGTCGGCGAGCTGGCGGGTTAGGTGAGCGCCGGTGTCCAATGGTGCTGGGCTGGTGGGATCATCAGCCTGGAAGCTCGCACGATGCTGGCTCGCGGCGTGGGGACGCGATGAGCTTCTCTGGGCCTGAAGCTTCTGGGAGCTCATGGGGTGGAAGAAGGCATGAGAGGTCAAGGAGGGCACATGGCTGCGACCAGCGGAGCTCTGGGGACGGGGCGAGGTTCCCGAGATAGCAGAGTTACGGGCGCCGACCACGCTTCCCCTCTGGACGCTCATCCGGATAGAATTGTTTCGTGACCATGCGCCGCCGGTTCTTGCGGTGCCGGGTCTCGACTCAGAGGCGACGGCGCTCCTCCTGTACGCGCTCGTGCGTCGTTTTATGGTTTGATCGTCGGAGCTATTGTTTCCGGTTCCATCCCCGCCTCCATCTCCATCTCCATCTTCGGATGCAATATCTGTCATGCGCGAGGAAATGACACTGGGCGGGCCAGCAGGAAACTTGGGGTTCGGGGAGTAGTCATCTTTGGGCGACGCCATGTTTTAAGTTTATGGCACCTAGGTCGGGGCTCGGTAGTGAAGTCGGGAATAAGCGAGAGAATGTGATTGGGAGAAACGGAAAAGAGAGTAATGAGTTTCGAAGTCGAGGGAATGTTCGTGTTTGAAAGAGAGCGACTGAAAATTAGTTCTAGTTTCAAGTTAGATACCTCGCCTGGTTCCTAAGTTGGGTAGGCATGCCCAGAAGAGGTCAACTTTGCTTGCTTTTGTTCGTCTCTGCACAGCAGGGCAACCCTTGGTAGATACAGTAGGACATGTTTTGTCCAACACGAATACCTATAAGTTAGGTGGATAAGGTCCCCGGAATGGGAGGCGCGCGTCGGCTCTGGCTCGCTATCTGGCTCGCTATCAGTTTTGGCTTCAATCCATGTTGGCAGGCACGCGATGACTGATCCGACGAGACGAAAAGAGAATTGATTAATCGCACCGGCCGCAGCGTTGGAGGTGATGCAGGAAGGATAGGTACCAGTAAAAAGGGGGGCCCGGAAGATGGAAGCGACCGACAAGGGGGGCCCCATTTGCCTACCGTACATATGTGCATAATATTTAGACTAGACTACTACAGTTAGTGTAGTAGTACAGTACCCGGCCAGCCCAGCCACATATGTATGTATGCAGCCCTACGAAGAGTACCGTATGTAAGGTAAGCTGGTAAGGTAGTTAGGGCCCTACGGTATCTAGGGGCTCGGGGCTAAGGCGGGGGGTTAGGGAGGTAGGTACCTTACCTTACCATAGCATAGCATCAGAGCATAGCATCAGAGCATAGCATCAGGGCATGTACGCAATACCCGCCCACACCTGCCACCCACCTGCCCCATCTGCGTCACAGCTGCACTGGCTGGCAGGTACTTTGTATTTCGTATCGATGATCCCATCAAATCAATCGAACGACAACGAACCGAATCAACCAATCACGGCGCCGGTCTATCATTCTATGCTCGAGGGCATGTGGGGCCAGAGCTTGGCCCAACTTTTGGTGTCTCCAGATCGAAACACACTCCCCAGAGTCCAGAGTCCAGAGCAGAACAAAAGCTTGGGATCGATATAATACAATTCGATCAGTAACCACTCACTCGTCCGCACTTCGCGACCGCCCACACAATAATCATGGCTTCTATCATCGCACGAAGAGCATTTACCACCTCCGCCCGTCGCCTCGCCGCCGACCCGGCCCTGAAGAATGAGTCCAAGCGCAACCCCGAGCTGGCGGTGCGTCATAATCTTTCTTATTCGTGGTTGGTGGCTGGAATGCTGACTTACTCGCCTGCCTTTCTACATAGATTCTCGGGGGCATCATGGTCTTGACTTTCGCCGGCGCCGGCCTCTACTTCGGTTCGTCCCCCGCCCTCCTCTCGCGCCATCCTACACCCCGCCCGCCACGCCGGATACGATAGCTTAACTGACGAGACAAAAGGCCGATCCCCCACCTCCTCCACCTCGGAGTCCCGCGTCGGCATGAGCAGCGCCAGCATGCCTTGGGAGACTAACTCGCCCGAGGGCAAGTACAAATACCACCCTGGTGGCGACCCCAACCAGGCTCCCAAGGACGCCCCGAGCGCCGTCAATGTCGTCATCGTCCCCGACGTCAACCTGCCAAAGGTCTGTGAATGCGCTGATGAAAATCGGATCCCGCAGTCTCTTGACACGTACTGACGAGATACGCAGCACCTGCACGACAAGTACAACAAGTGGGGCAAGGACGGCTACTAGACAGGACGGCGGATCTCTGTTGGAATACGGCGGCAGTCGAGATGAAGCATTAGGGGACGCGGCATTGGCTTTCCGCCTGCTTGTACATAACCCGGGCCCGGCATTGAAGCATTCCCTTTTCGTCCTCCGTCCCTGTGTGACGCCCTTGCTCTTTCGTGTCTCCTCTTGCCTGTCCAAGCTAGGAATGCGAAGCATTGCGATACATACTCATCTTGAGCACGTCTTTCTCCAGGATCTCTCCATCATAGTACTCTCCCCCTTACCCATTCTCAAACATGGGCCGCATGCATAAGCGGTGTACGTGTGAGCGATATATCTGTAATTTTTTCCATTCTAGGGGAGCTGAGAGTCGGTTGATTTACTCTTCCACGCGCAGTCTGGTATGCTTATGCTACATTCGGGAGGATGCCTCACCTCACAAGCCATTAATGCGAGGCCTAAGGGGAAAATGGAATAATACGGGGTATTTACGCCAATGGGAATGGCTGCGCCGTTGTTGGTTATGAGTTTCACTGAGGGAAAGAAAAGTGGGGAAACGGGAGGTGGGGCTTGAAGGATGGTCATATTTCGAGTTGACGTTCGATGGCAAACGGTCATCGGGCTTGCGTTTGGTTACCCCTTGAACGAATTCCGAATTCGAAATCGAGCCCATTGCAATCACGAATGGGCTTGCGTCATCTTTCTACATGATGCTACCTACGAGAACCCGAGCGCGTCTCCGCCGAGCACTTCGGCGCTACCAGTGCATCGAGACAGCAAAGCCCCCTCAAGCATACCTACTACGCCTTGTCATCTTCCATGCTAAGTCTAGGAAAGTCAGGCCGTTCTCCCAAATCTAAGCTCGATATAAACTAATTCGCGTGTCGTAATCGTAAGATACGGGGTCCCCTCTGCCTAACCTACCTAGGTACCTACGTCGCAACTCACGCAACGAGCGTGTCTACATCCTCGCTGGTGAACCCGAACAGGTACAACAAGTCGAGGAGCGACTCGCCGTTGAGCCTCGCGCTCGCTTCCATCTGCACCCTCGGCTTCGCGTTCCATGCCACACCCAGGCCCGCGGTACCTAGCATGAGCAAGTCATTAGCGCCATCGCCGACGGCCACTACCTGTTCCAATGACACGCCTTCCGTCTTGGCGATCTCCAGGAGCAATTCTCGCTTCCTCTCCTTGCCCACGATCGTCCCCTTGACTTCGCCAGTCAGCCGGCCCGAATCGTCAACGATAACCTCATTGGCGTGGGCGTGATCGATCCCTAACTCCTGAGCCAGCCAGCTCGTCAGCGGTAAGAAACCCCCCGAGAGTACCGCCGTCTTGACGCCTAATCTCTTCAAAGCCCTCAACAGCTGCGGGACCCCCTTGGTCACGTCCAACACGGGCCGTAGCTGCTCGAAGAAGGTCGCTGGCAAGCCCTTCAGCAATGCCACCCGTTCGCGGAACGCTGCGTTGAACTCCAGCTCTCCCACCATGGCCCGGTGAGTAATATCAGCGACCCTGGCAGCCAGGTCCGGCGGATCCGTAATGGTAGCTGCGAGCAGATCGATTACCTCCTGGGTGATCAGCGTGCTGTCCATGTCGAAGACGACGAGTCGAGGGTAGCGTCGCCAGAGCGTATCTGGCTGTAGGATCACATCGACATTCCACTCACGCTCAAAGCGGTAGATAAGCTCATGCTTTCGGAGGTCTGCGAGGGACAGGTAATCCGGCGACGGGGCGGGAGACAGCGTCAACTCCACGACGAGCGGGTGCTGCGGATCGTCAAGACAGCGATGGGCGGAGGTGATCGCGTCGCCACCCGATGGTAGCGGGAACGTAGACATCAAATGGAGGAAAGAACTGATGCAGAGCGGCGAGATGTAAGAGCCATACAAATTGTCCAGCGGCTCAGGGTCGCCGGTAGTAGGTGGCTCGAGGGGGAAAGATCTTATATCGGTTGTAGGCGCGAAGTTGGCAGGAATATCAGAATCGGATGAGCCGTGTCGGAGGTTAGGTGCGGCATGGGCAGCCCCGGCCGTGCGGGATTTGTAAATCAAGGTCGCGATAAGACGATTGGTCTTGGCGCCTTTAGGGGGAGCGCAGTTCGGGTGTGTAAAGTCGTGACTAACGCCTTCGACAATGCGAGGAGGCTCGTCCTTGGAGGGCACACCATTGAAAGGCGTAAAGGGCTTGGGAGGTGATACCCGCGCGCTCGGTAGATCTTCGACGACGGTGTCGATGCCGTAGTGGGCGTCGAACTGCTTCGGGGGCCGATATTGCTGATGCTCTTTGAGGTATGAGCTCGACCTCATGGACGAGGACAGCTGTGGGCGACCCAAAGTCTGTTTTGTAGAGCCTTTCTCAACAGCCATGACTAAGGTCGGCTGCGGTGTGATGTGACCCCAGATAGGTGCGCTCTCTTTCTTACGCCTAGTTCTATAAATACCTGCGCGCGGCTGTGCGTATACGCGTATCTAGGCTAGATAAGTATATATGTATATATGTGTATATATATATATATACACGTGGTCGCGCAGTTGGTGCCTTGCAGTCGGTACGAATGTAGGCGAGCGACTTGGATGGATGCGTATACTGTAGAGTTTCGATTAACACTAGTTTGGGATGGTGACACGTATAAGTAGGTCCTAATTACAATGAACGACCTGAAAAAAGAACGGCCAGCCGGATTTCCCTTAGAGTGTCGGAAACTCCTGTCTTCGTGTCTATTAAAGAGCCGTGATGGTGATATGGAATTTGGGCGGACGATGTCTACAACGCGGGGTGATAACATCAAATCCCGGTTATTCCCCAATTCCAAATGTCTGTCAAATCACTTTCCAGGCAACTGAGCATCAGCGGATCGTGCGGGTATGGTTTGTCATTGGCTGCAGTGGTCTACTCTGAGCCGGTTTTGTATTAGCTCACCCACGGGCATATCCAATGTATATGTTTCGGCAATGGGGACATAGGCTTAACTTATTGGGTAACTGCAGTATGCACTTCGACTTCGAAGGCTTACTCACTCTACCAGCTGTCAAGCACCTTTCTTACTGTACGCGTACCAAATCCTCGCTCTTGATGTCATATCACGTGATAAGACGGGGGGTCGCATCCGGCCAAGGCTACGGATCAACCATGATTGTAAATCCGAGATTTTTCCACTACTCTGGCCAAAACTGACACGTGACTGCGATGTTTTAGTTGCCATTGTCATGTGGTATGACGCCATTCGCGCCTACTTAACCCAGCATTTTTCCTGGCATCCGCTAACGGGAGCCGCGCGGGAAAGGACTGCTCCGGTGCCCGAGCTCAAGGGTCCAGACGCGTCTTCATGCAAGATCTGGAGCCAAGCCCATGGCAAACCCAGGCCTCCGCGTGGGTCATTGTTGCGAGCCCTTGCATTGCACTCGGATCTCGGGGACCGACAACCCTCTTTTGGCGGCTGAACCTTGTCCCCCACAGCCTTATACCGACAACCGAATAACCTCCCGTCGTCCTCGCAGCCCTCAACAGCCAGCCAGCCAGCCAGCCAGCGAGCTCAACCAAGGCTGTTAAACCCGACAACCGTCCAAAGTGAACGCCATCAAGTTTAAAATTGCGACATCGACCCCCTGGACAAACGAACCTCTAGTAACAAACCATCGGAAGCCCAGCAGGACTCTGCCTCCTTCTATCAGCGCGGCCCGTCCTGTCCGGGGAGTCTCCTACCTGTACTTATTTACCTAGATATAATAATCGGCATTAAGCCAACAGCATGGAAAGCCTACCAACAAAGGCTGTTTCCCACCCTATGCTGGCTATCTGATCCCTTATTTGATCATAATATCTGAACGAACGGCTTCCCAAGTCTTGAACCATGGCAGTAGCTGAACCATGAAGGAGGCGTGATATAGAAACAAGTAATAGGGCAATACGCTCTTCTTGAACGGCATCAGATCCCGGCGCCGCATTTACTCTTGAGTGCCTTCCGGGGCATGCGGGGATAATTCGAGAACGTGTAACCGAAGGGATATTTATCCGCATGCACGTAGCACGACTTCAGATGCAGGTTCATTGCGTGCTTGGTGTGGATAATTTCGTGCCTCTACCTGGTCACAAGCCCGAATAGCACGCGTTCCGCACTATGGATAACATCATTTTTAAACACTCTTACACATTTTACTCATGCCAGCAACTGACATCATCACAGCTGTGCATCTGAACGTTTAAGGGAAGTCTGCCGATGATTAGATATACCTACATATGTAAGCTATCTCCCTGATCGAGGACGGACGTAAACCGCCACCGGTGGGGCCCCGGAGAGGCAAGGCAAAAAGTATGTGACGTTGGATCAGAACAGAAGTCCAAAATAAGGTAGATTCCCACCGATGTGGTCAGAGGCCCCGGAAATGTCATTGTTACATATTTTGAGATGTAATCGAGTGCGGCTATGTGGTCGGCTTTCGGTTCCATCAAAGTATCAGAACATCCGTAAATCTCAGAAAAGAGATCCAGATCAATCATCATGTCCAATCACCGTACCCCTGGAGGAATTGCGTTTGAATTAGCGCGGATGTCGTGATCGGCTTGCCAAAATTTTGAGACGCTTTCGGATTCTAAAGACCCGCAATCAACTACGAACTTCTTCTTCACAGGGCTCACCCATCATCATGTAGCTGCATTCGTATAGCCTCCAGCCGATTCGACGGGTTGCTTCCCGGTAACTACCCAGGTAAGCTTACAAAGCTATCCTGTGGAGGGGTGCCCGAGGGCCGCATGTCGTTGTCGATGAGTGCTGCGTCCGATTTATGCCGTCAGACTTGAATTAGTAAACCAGCCGTAATAGTCAATACCAGCGTAGGAACCAGGCCGGAGCGTAGGACGTGGAAAACACTCACTATAATAGAACATGAGCACGCAATAGACCTTCTCCGCGGCCTAAATACTCACCAGTTCTCATCTTCCCTAGACGTCCGTCTCTTCCATATTCTCCCACACTACTCTGCTTTCTGCCGCTTGCTCTGCTTTGTCTCCCTGCAAACCAATCGTCAACTGGACTCCCCATCCATCCGCGTTCTCAAGGAAAGGCACTGAAAAGTATTCACCCTTCACGTCAAGCGTGACCCTCATAGCAATATCTATACCACATCACTCCGCCTCCTAGTATACCCCTGCCCGCCATGAGTTCGTCCACGTCCACTGGGGGATCATCTTCAGCAAGCTCACCCATCATCCGGGCAGTCAGTGACTCCAAGGTACACCAAGTGAACGATGTCGAGTCAGGTTACGCATCGGCGGCATCATCCACGGCCAGCTCCACCAGCGCACTGCCTCAAATAATCCTCAGCAAGCCACACATCAGACATCTCAACGAGCAATTAGAGAAGATGAATGCTGTCGACAGGCTGCGCTTCGTCAAGATCCTCTTTCCCAACCTATACCAGTCGACCGCTTTCGGTCTGACGGGACTGGTCACCCTCGACATGCTCTCAAAGATTCAGTCCGAATCCGCCGATTCTCAGAACCCTGATATCATATTCCTGGACACGTTGTACCACTTCCAAGAGACATTAGACCTGGTTGACCGGGTCAAGGCGAGGTATCCTAATGTCCGCATCCACACATACCGTCCGAATGGCGCCAACACGGCGGCTGAATTTGAGGAGAGGTATGGCGAGAAGCTGTACGAAACCGCACCGGAGCTGTACGACTGGATCGCGAAGGTCGAGCCGCAACAGAGAGCGTACAGCGAGCTCAACGTAGCTGCCGTCCTGACGGGACGTAGGCGATCGCAGGGAGGCGAGAGGGACAAGATATCTTTCATCGAAGTAGACGACGAAAGGGGTAT
This sequence comes from Monosporascus sp. mg162, assembly GCA_004155945.1. Lineage (NCBI taxonomy): Eukaryota > Fungi > Ascomycota > Sordariomycetes > Xylariales > Monosporascus > Monosporascus sp. mg162. The sequence continues at coordinate 64,148 of QJNY01000034.1, forward strand.
AATCAAGATCAACCCCCTGGTTGACTGGAACTTCCATCAGGTCAAGTCGTACATCACGGAGCACAACGTCCCGTATAACGACCTCTTGGATCGTGGATACAAGTCGGTCGGTGACTGGCACTCGACCAGCCCCGTAGGAGCCGCGGAGGATGAGAGAGCGGGTCGTTGGAGGGGCCAAGGGAAGACGGAGTGCGGCATTCACAACAAGCAATCCCGATATGCGCAGTTCCTCCAAGCCCAGGCACGGAAACAGGAGGAGGATGATAAGAAGCTTAGTGAAGCTTTGAAGAGGGTGGAGAAGGAACAGAACCAGCAGATTCCGGTACAAGTTGCATGATATCAACGACGAGATCGGGCTGGCTGATAAATGGAAGGCATATATGCATGATATATTGCATGGGGCTTGGAAAGATCCGGCTCCCCCGGAGTTCAAAGGTATTGGTTAGATTTGCATGCGGCGGAGTTTTGGCGTTTTACAGGTCCCAATACCCGGGAAGGCTGTGAGATTGGTATCGTTTGTGTTCGGATGAGAAGCATATCAGCGATTAGATTTCATTGAACATAAATGTCTTTGATCGCACCGCCCCTCCAGTACTGAGCTGACAGCTATCTGTGGCTTCGTGATCAGTCTCTTGATGGTGCCAGCTTTGAGATGGATCCATCCTCGGCTTGTCATGCGTTCTGTTAGTACGTACGGACGGAGATGTCGGTAATGCTTGGAGTTGTCAATCTCGGGGGAGCGTTTGCACCGGGTGGGTATTCATCCCGGCTTTGGAAAGCGGGGCGGACCAATTGCAGGAAACCAGGACTAATTGGCTGGCTGGGCGCTGGCAGGCATAACGTTCCTCGGCGACTACTTCAACATTGTTATTATTAAGCCTGTATACTGTACCATGAAAAGGGGAAAAGATGACTTTCAGTATATCTTGATTTAGGGTATCTCGATCGTTACTCATTGGAAGAATGACTGACTGGGAACACTCATCACCGATGCAGGTCGACGGGTGATAGCCGCCCGTGGTAAAGTATGTATGCAACGTCGTTGGGCAGGTGCTAGCTAATTCGAATGGTCTTACCGTGACATCCGGGTTAACGATTCCCGACATTACACGACGATTGCTAGAACAATGCATCAATTCCTGTTCAACTCAGTGACAGGCGACTGCGTCTCCTAATGTCATTTGCTCTCTCAAACTGGGATATCAGACTTTACTTAGGACAGTCGGTATGCTACCTGGATTCGACGGTGACTACACTCCAGGGGCTGGCGACCTCTTGCCCAGGTTGAGCATATAATCGTCCTTCCTAGCGTCAACTATCACGCTATACCTGTGGCTTTACGTTACTGAATGCGTGGGCTTTGAGCCGATTCTATCTAGGCCAATTCTGATAATGCGCTACACCATCGAATGCCATTCTGAGTCTCGGTGTCAATATGGTGAAGAAAGCCCTCGTCATGCTAGCCGCCAAAGAAGCTGGAATTTCCACCCCCTTCGACGCCGAGAGAGGGGCCGAGATAATGGTCAGCGGACTGGTGTGCATTTCGGTTTGCTTGATAAGCGTGAAGTGAGGCTGCGAGCACGAACGAGGAGGCAGGGAAATTTGACGGTGAACGGGGACTGAAGGTATGCTGACGAGGTAGTTGCGAGATAATTAAGTTTTATTTTCACACGGAGTAGCGGACAGACATCCTCAGAACTTTACAAAATATACTAGACCCCATAGCTTGACACAATGTATCTAGACACGAGCGGGTCCGATAGATTTCCCGTTCATACACGGATCGCACAAGAACACCAAGCACAAATCGCCAGCACTAGAATATACGAGTGACATATTCACATTCGCATCAGTATATGCGACCATATCACTAACTTCCATCCCTCTGACAGCTATTTCCTTAGGCGCCCTCAAACTTCTCTACGGCTTGCGCTTCGGGCTCGGGCTCTATGGCAGTCTCGGCCGCAAGGCTTGGGATGCTCGCATTTTCGCTCACGGAAAGAGCAGCCGCGGGATCCCTAGCTGATGACTCTTTTGGGTCACCCTGTTGGTTTAACGCGGCTTCTAGTCCACTAAATAAATCAGGGCTTTCCGGCTCGGGTTCCTCCGCTGCTCGCTGCACCGCTGGATCTGCGTGAGTGTCTATGGGTGCCGGGGCTGACTCTGATGCTGGCGCAGTGCCAGTGGCGGCAAGAATATCACCATATGGAGGTGCCGCCTCCTGGGACGAAGTGACCCCGTCCACCTCCACGCTAGGTACCGGCGCAGGTATTGGGTCTGCAACAGACTCGACACCTGGCTCAGCGATGGACTCAGCCATGGCCTGCTCCGCAACCGAACTCTCCGGGCCGCTCGCTGTCTGTTCCTCAATTTTGTCACTCTGCGGTGCATTTGTTACGTCCACAGGTTCCACAGCTTGCATGAGCGGGTCACAAGGCACTGCTTGCTGGTTCGCATCCAGGGCATCTCCCACAGTTACCGCATTGCGTGGACATTCCGTGACTTCCGCTCCCATCCGCTCAGAAGCGTTGGGGATGGTGTTGGTTGTGAGATCTGTCATCCCTACATCGACCGCAGGATGCGCGTCGACAACAGCGGCTTGCTCCGCAACGGGACGTACAGGGTCAGTCGAGGGGAGTGTCTCCATTGACGTTGAATCTGTTTTGAAAGCGGCAAGTCCTACGTTCGTGGGGACAACATCCAAGGGCTGATCTTGGACGACATCCTCGAGGGGGCTCGTTTCCATGTGAAGGTGGGATGGTTGCAGTGCAGGGGCTGAAGGAAGGGTCGTGTTCGATAATGGCGAGGAGCCATTTGGAAGTGTTGAAGGTCCAGCCGTTGGAACGCCGGCAGGAGCGACATCCGAGACGGAGAGCCCCGGTTGGTCGATCGTAAGCGTAGCGCGTATCGGCTGATTAGGTTTATTCTCGCTTTCGGTCCCGGTCGACTCTCTATTTTCACTATCGGGAACATCGCCATCCTCATCATCACCTTCATCACCCTCTTCGCCTTCGTCGCCCTCCTCCTCTCCGTCGTCACCGTCGTCATCGTCAGCCATTTCGCTATCCTGAGTTTTCGTTTCGTCATTATCGCCTTCAAGTTTGATATTCTGCCCGGGTCAGCAAGCGAAAGGGGGCAGAGCGAATCGATAGCACTCACGGCTGTCCGGATGTCCTCCGGTTTGCCCCCATCTATGCCACCGTTTGCCGCAGGAGCTGACCCCTCGGGTCGCGCATTTAGCGGCAGGGGCAACTTCTTCCTGCGGCCTCTGCCAGGACCCTTCGCCTTCCTTTTAGGTGGCGGTGGCCGTCTTCGGACGGGAGTAGCGGCTACGCTTCCCTCCACGTGTGCGGCGGTATTAGTAGCGGGAACAACGGTAGTGGAGATGATCTCCCCATCAACTGGCTGGCCCTCCTGCAGTGTGATCTCTTGCACGTACGCATTGCCGGCGGCATCTATGCGGCGGACCGTGGCTTTGGTGACGATAGGGCCAGACACAGCCCCAACCGGGAGATTGGACGAGACCGTGACAGTCCCCTTTCGTCTCTTAGCCAGGTGGGAGACGGTTGGGCCCTCGGCGTTACGAGGAACCTGCTTCCATACTTTGACCTGAAACCCCTTTGTGCTCGGCTCCTCCTCTTTCTTTTCTGGCTTCTCCGGCAGCGCAGCATCGACGTCAACCTCTTCCTCCTCGGCGGGTAAAGGGCGCTTGTAGAGTCTTCCGGAACGCGCGGCCCTTAAGAGGTCTTGCGTGTGCTGAGGTAGTAGATTGGCGTCTTTTGGCATGCCGTGCGGCAACTCGATAGCCCAGATGTCGCTCTTCTGGGTCGTGTCGGGTGGAGGAGGTGGCACGATGCTCACCCATTCTTGCCTCCATTGTCGCACAGGCAGACCTGAGGTGCGCATTGGATTAGAACCAGAACTCAAGCAGCTTTCGTAGACTTGCGCGAGTAGTCGCATACCTTCGAAGTCGTCATGCTCGACGTATCCACTACGATTACCACGTCGCGTCTGGGTGGTGGTCGCCCGTAACTATAAGCAGAAGACGTCGCGTTAGTTGATTCCAAGCATGACAGAAGAGATATAAAGGTCCCCGTACAGGTGGAACCATGTCGAGACGCTAGGTTCGGAATTCGCAAGTCGTATTAACTCGCGGTATAAGCCCCTCTAGTAGCTGCGCACTTTATAGGATCTCCGCTAGAGATTTCTTCGAGAAACGGAGGCTGATTCGATACTCGAGGGCTAGCCACCAGTTCGACGGAGGCTTCAGCTTTCAGCAAACATAGGTATGGACAACAAACATTCATAAACAATATTAGTAGAGCAGTGATCCTCAAGTAGTCAAGCGATCCAAAAGAACAAATCTTTTTCTCTTGGCTGTGTATCGATTCAACCGTCGATTATATCGAGTCGCGCCAATGCGAATTGCGAATCACCAGGAACAGCGCTGTCTAAGACGGAGCCAGCGTGGATATCACAGTGTTCCGTTAAGGCTATATACGGTATTATTACTAAGTCACGTGTCTGCACATCATCTAGCTGCTGTACGTATCATATTACCGTACAAAACGGGACTCTCCGGCCCGCTTGGCCCGCTTGGCCCGCTAATATCTACCTTAGGTAGGTGCATGGAGCACGTTAAAACTGTCACTAGTGTACGGTTAACGTTTGTCCCAGCCTAAGCGTGCACACACATACATAGTACATACACCTGTGTACGAAGGTCGAGCGCAAAAGCGTGCAAACATACCTTGTCAGGCCCACAATCTCAATTGTGGCTTGTAGATGCTATTTCCCCGTCCAAGTACACTGAAGCATAGGGGGCTTCGGCTGGAGGCGCTTAGAGGTATTGTACCTCCTAGATAATTTACTTCTAGTGACTGCAGCCACTAGCCTGAATTTACCGTACGTCGCTGTGTTTTGCGGCGTACAATTGTGGGCCCGACTCAGCATGGTTGTGGACTTTTGCGCTCGATCTTCGTACGAAGTAGCATGAATGATACATTTATTATGCGACTGAACGGATGCAGGTATATTGGTAGTATTGTCCTAACATGCCCTGTGTGCTTCTCATATCCCTTAGGGCAGTCGTCAGTTACAGGCACATACAAATATAGGTTACGTTGCTTGTTGACTTCAGCTCCGTTCCTCCTTCTGCTCGTTCCAAGCTCTCCTGTCTCCAAACAAAACGATGTCGCTACATCTCGACGTCAACACAGTCGAGTGCCGCTGTGTACGCTCCGTCTTATAGTACAAGAGCCAGTTCGTCTAGGTAGTCCAAGTTGGAACGGGGGAGATCAAGTGGCCTGAGGTGGTTCATATGGAATGTTGAGTAAACGAGCGCTGGACCTCTGGATGATCGCTGGCGTCTCCGGATATGTCGTTTCAATCCCACCTGCTCGGCATCAGCATCGCTGCTGCATCGACTCCAGTGGAGAAGGCATGGAATATCCCTTACCCTGTATCTTTCTGTCTCGAGATCTGCCCAGACTTCCCGCTCTCTTTGCCCTAGTAGCGCCTGTGTTAGGAGAGTGCCAACCGGCTAGACCGAATCAATGCCAGAACCTACCGACATGCCCCCCTCTACCACTAGCCGATCCAACTGGTAGAACTGACCGACGACGGTTTGGCGCTGAAGAATCCGGTTGTCAGCCAACGTCACGTTCGAACACGCATAGTACCATTATATCGACGGTGCATATGCGCCGCTGCGCCCTGTCGCAGTTCAGGCCGAGCTACCAGCGTACCTTCATCATCTGCAGTTCCTTCAGCCCTTTCTGTATCAGATCTTGTATCTGCCTGGGATCTTGGACGTTCTTGTTTTCCCGGAAGGCATCTCTCGTCCGCCGCTTCGCGTACTCTCTGAAGTTGTAGGATTGGAAGTTCTCGCCCGTCCGCAACAATTGTCTGTACTGTACCAGAGAATGAGATCAGTCATGTGCTACGGAGCGAACTACCAGCGTGCGCCCGCATCCGTGCGGCACGAGAAGTTCGAGCGCTGGGCGCAACATCTTGCTCGACCCGGCAGTTCCGAAATGTTTCTCTCAAGCTTAGAGGTGGGCGCAAGTATAGCTACTCACCAGCGACCGGGCTTGCTGGGGTAAGTCGCCCTTGAGGGCCGAGACGATTGACATAATGATGGATAGATTCTACCTCGTCGCGACTTGGCGAGTAAAAGGTATATCTGCAAGGAAGTATTTCAAGAAATGCGGCTTCGGGCCCTATAGGTGAGTAGGTAGCTGGAGAAGAGCAGAAAAAAGAGGATGATGCAACCAATGGCAAATTCCGCCCGCGATATCGCGTTGAGCCCAGATAGGCGGTACCCGCCTGCCATGCATTTATTTTATATGAGATAAAGGTACCACCGTAAAACTCGGGTATAAACCCGTCGGCTCCGATGACCGACTGCAATGGAACGGTGATAATACACTCGCCTAGCTCCAATGGTCTGTTGGACCCCCGAAAATCTAGTCGGGTATCGGGATATTTTAGCACCCTTCGGTGATTGTCCGCGATATTTGTTCCATGCACTGGCTTTAGCAGATACCCTTTTGTGAGCAAGTATGGTGGTTGATTCATTTCTTATCTGGGCTTGAAACCGCCTCCGGTCTAATGTAGCAGGAAGCGACTCCAGCGGATAGCAACGTCTAGACGATTCTTATTACCAGGGTGCGCATGATTATTTGGTGGCTAATTACACAGGTATCCGGTCGTTTCTACGATACGGTAGCTCCCGTTCTCTGCTGGTACTCTTCCACGGCATCACCTAGAGTGACCAGGTGCTCCTCTATCTTTCTGGCCCGATATTGCGTTCTGTCCTCCGAGGCGTATTCGAGCTGGCTCTCATCGTCAACCTCTACACGTGCCTTCTCCCTTTCCGGAATGTGGACCCCATCTCGGTGATATTGGAAGTTAGCATCATAACAGCGTGGAGAGCAAAAGACGGACGGCAGCTTTAGCCCCGCGACACACTCTCTACAAAACACGGGGATCCGCCGGGCCTCGTCCATTTCCACGTCAGTGTCGTGCAGATCGATACAGGTTTGGCCTGCCGCGCAGTTATGCGCGGCTTTCCTGTGCAATTCCTATCGTTCCGGTCAGAGTGCGGTCGACGGGGGGTCTGGAGTGCGAAATGGGACGTACGTAGTCGTCTTCGTGACATGTCTCCGAGCAATACAGAACGGGCCCATTTCCGAGCTCGTACTGCTCTCCCAATAGGTGGCATAATGGGCAAGCCAGAAAGTCTTGCGCATCTAGGACCTTGGAGCAAACCGAACACGGGGGGAGATCGTACTGGCTATCCCAGGCGGCGGCAGCTGCGGCCTTGTCTTGCCGGGCTTTTTGCTTCTTGGCCAGGCTTAGTTCATGGGCTGCCTTCGCCCTCTTGAGCTCCTCCAGCTTCCCCTGTAGTCTTTGCTTCTGTTCCTCGTTGCTTTGAGCCCACCGCCGGTCGCGAAGCATCACATCCACCACATCCTGGATGGCGACCCCGCCCCGGATCATCTCCATATATCTCTGATAAATTGCCGCCTTCTCCGGATCCCGACTTGGTTGGAAGAGAGTATCGATGTAGATGTCATTCCGCGCGTGCGTTGTTTCCGCGTCCTTTAACCGGTTCAAGAATTTGTCGAAGGCTGCCTCGTCGGGAAGGGCGTCGTCACTGATCGCTCCTCTCAGCTCCGAAGCAAGCTGTTCTGTCGGTATCTCCCGGTCCTCCAGCTTCTGTTGTAAGAGCTTCGCTTCGGACAGACTCTTTGTTGCGGAATGAAGACCCATGTTTCTGACCTTGTCACGGTACCACTCTTTCTTCTCGTCATGTATACGTTGCTCGATGATCTTGAAGTCCAGACTCCCGCCCCGGGCCTTTGAGAACAAGGTATCCAGCTCCTGAAGGAATAGTCGTCTTCCGGAAAACCATTCTTTTGTGGCACAATTCAGATACCGATCTCTCATTCGATTCACCAACCTGTCCCAGCAGTCTGGGCATTGCGAAACGTGCTGCTTGGCATGGTCCCTGGCGCAAGCCGCCTTGATTTTTTCCAGATCGTCGGCACATCGTTGACGCTCCTTGTTGAGGTTGAGAACCTCATCCCATGCTTCCAACATCGTGTTGTCTACGACGCTTCCGCCCGTTTATCTCGGTACCTAGGTAAGTATCTGATTGCCGCCTAATTCCGAGCCTGGTCCCGCAACCTTTACGCCCACCAGCGATGGTCACGATCGAGCACCTCAGGCGTGACCTATTCTTAACGTAAGATGCCCAAACTGATTATCGCGACGACTATTCAATTCTAGGCCGGGGCTTCAGTCGGGGAAAATCAAGATTACTTAATCCTCCTTGAATGGTCGGCGGCCTGTTTTCTTTTCCCTCCCCTTCTCTTTTCTCTTTTTTTTTTTTTTTCCTCCTGTTTTCTCCCCGGGAATCTTATCTGTAATCGTCGGTGACTTACGGTCTTAATAAAGGCAATAGGATGTGATGTTAAGATTCAAGATAATACTGCAGATACAAACAAGTATCCATGCAGTTAGAGCGGGAGTCTGGGCTGCTCCATACAGGGGGCGGAAGCGTTAAGGTTGTGTCCATATGTATCTGCAGGCTGCATGTACTCTGTATGTACAATACCTTGCCTTATTGCCTTAGGTATGGGACTATGTAGTACTGTACTATGTAGGTATGTAAGAGCGCTTTAGTGGGAACGAGGCCCAAGCTCTTGCCAACCAACTGTCGAGTACCGATTTTATCGTACCTCGCCGACCTTGACCGATCACTCGGATTTTCAAGCATATGGCGACTTGATTCCTTCTCCCGTTAAGTCGTACCTATCAAGAACTCGGCCCTTACGAATCAACACGCGCGAAAATGGTAAGTGTCCCAAACAAGCACGGCATCATATATTTTTATGGCTACCGTGCTTATCATTGTTGTTATTGTTGTTGTCGTCGTCGTCGTCCCGCGATACTTAAAGTGGCTAACACATCGACATCGACATAGGCGGACAAGTTGCGCACCCAGCAAGAACTTGAACGGCTACAGGCCAAATACGTCGGAACCGGTCACCCGGACACGACGTCTTGGGAATGGAGGACCAACATCGCCCGCGACACATATTCGAGCATCGTCGGCCATCCCCCCCATCTAGCCTACATCTCCCTTGCGCAGAATGAACCCGCTGCGAAGGTTCGCGCCCAGCTCATCCGAAAGATGATTCAACCTTGTGGTCCCCCTCCCCCGCGAGAGGGAGACGAGCCCATACCAAGATCTGTGCATGGAAACTGAAGATAGCTCAATCCTCGAGCACAGTGGATGCTAGTGTCAGACAAAAACGAACCACGGGTTTTCGAGAAACGCACAAGATCACCTTGGGATGGACGCGGTTCGTGAGAACCGGAAGAGGGAGTCCCGCAATTCATCACGTTGCGAGTGCTATACAGATACGAATTCAACCCTCCTGGATAAACGTCAGATCGGCCAGCCATGCCTACTCCCCGGCGCTTTCTGATGGTGTGGTATCAGTCCGTCCAGCCCGACACTACAAACGCCATATCCATTATGTCCCCATTCCCTTCCTCAAGCAGTGACACCATTCGTCACTCCTCTAAACGTCGTCCTCATTCTTCAGCGCCACCGTCTTCCGCCTGGACCTGAGGAGTGTCCTGCAGACCCAGACTTTTCTGCAGTTTCTTGTTGAAGTCATCTGGCAGTTCACCCCAAACCTCCGTGGCGAATGCCGCGATGCTCTGCGGCGGAACTTCGACCTTGCCGCGCGGGCCGACACACCAGGTTACCGTGTCTTCGTCCCCATCCGACTTGTCTACCACCTTGTCGAGGTAGCCCTGTCTGACCAGCTTCTGCAAGACATTGTCCGTCTTATCCATAGGGAGGTTCTGGCTGGCATTCATCCGACCGAGGTGACGCTTGAGCTTCATGTCACTCAGTTCGCCGCCGCTCAGTACGATAAGGGAGATGATCATGGTGTAGAACCCGATGTAGGATGCTTCCTCCTGCGAGCTCGGTGCCCTGGCCGGGCCAATTATGGCATGGGATTTGAATTCTCTAGGCAGGATAGAGATCAGGATGTACTGTCGTGAGGATTGAGGTGCCTGCGAGGTTGCTTTCCTGGCGGACGCCTCTGGTGAAAGCGGTCAGCGGAATTAGTTAATGCAATGGCAGTGACAGTAGGAAAACGATGGATAGACATCTTACTCTGCTTCTCCTTGAGTGTTCGCTTCTCCTTAACAGGCAATTCGGACATCTCCATGCCGAAGACCTGGCGTAATTGGTTCTGGGCACCGTCGAATACTCGTTTGAACGCCCTAGCATTATTTCCGAGGACTGAGGCATTCCAAAATCAGCAAGACGGCGAGACGTAAGTTTAGACAGCCGACGATCGATCACCTTTATCTCGAATGCCATCTCTCCGAATAGGAATCCTTGCGTATTCACACGCAAGAGCGTATCGCACGAGCTTCTTAACCAGCTGCTCCTCGTCGCCTTGGGCGGATCGATCCATATCGACATGGTCGTCCTGGTCGCCCTCTGACGCATCCGAATCGTCCGAGTCTTGAGGTTGGCGTCTACGGGATTCGTCCTCGTAACCGTCGGGCTCGACGTTGCCTGTGCGCCTGCGCCTTTGAGTCTGAGGTGGCATGGCTGCGACGGCTTATAGGCAACGAAAGTCTGCTTGCTATGTGTCGTCTCTTTATCTAGTACACGCTTACGTATATAGGGAGCTATGTAGGATCACTATATCAGGGCGGACGCGGTTTCCATGCATGTGAACCGGAGCGAAGCGCGTCATCGCACAGGGGGTGATAAATGTACTTTTATAGATGCATACTAAGTAGATGGATAAATGAAGACGGTAACTTTTCTTGTTCGGGTAAGTGGGGGGTTGCTAAATCGTACAGTAGGCACATGCGCAGGTGGCTAAAGTACACAGAATGCAATTAGCCTTATTGGGTAAGTTAGTCAAAATTCTCAGATAGAAAGGCCCCTAGAAAAAAGATTAAGAAATAAGATAAGATAAAAGAGGTAAGTTGCCCGGCGCATTTCTTAAGATATCTTATAGATATATCTACACATATATCTATACATATATCTACCGTTTGATCTGATCTAGCAATTAAGAAGGGCTTCTAGCCATATCAAAACGGGGTGTTTCATTCATTCAACCTCTGTGCCATAGTCAATATTAATTGGGAGGAAAAGACTTCTCTATCTCTTTCTTTTCTCGGCCGTTCACAACAACAGGACAAGCCGCTCTTGATGTTCACAAGAAATCTCTCTACTGCCTCCGTCTGCCTCAGATGTAGATTGCGCCTTCTTCTCTCAAGCCAGAGTTCCCACCGTCCTCCGCCAATAACCGGAACTCGCTCTTTCGGCCGGCGACAGACTATACCGACTATACGGAATATACGATGCTTCGCAACTGCTCCTTCCAACGACCAAGAGCAGCCGCAACAAGAAACAGAGGAGCAGCCACAAAAGCGGGACCAGGATCAAGATCAAGGCCAAGACGAAGGCTCAGAACGTTTCGATTCTCTGTTCTCTGATATTCTCCGCAACGATGCCGTGACCAGAGCCGAGCGGCCTCCGGACCGCCGGCGCCCGCTTAGAGTCAAGAGACTCAAGATACGCAAGCCTAGAGTCAAGAAGCACCACGCCAAAGGCCGCGTTCTCATTGAAGCGGCCGAGAGTTTGGGTACCGACATGCTCGGAAGGCCGGCTCAAGCTCTTGTTATGAGAGAGGGCGTATACCGGAAGAAGCAACTCGCTTCCGTAGTCCTCGACGATGAGCCCGGACCAACAGACACGGAAGCCTTGCTCGACACCCGAAACGAACCAGCTACACCCGAAGAAGCTCGCGCCAACATCGACGAGCTCTGGCCCAGGACCGAGACTTTGCTGTCGGAGAAGGCGTTTCGGAAACTGCAAAACGCCCTAACCGACGGTTTCCTCAAGAGCCAGCTGAAGGACTATATAGAAAACTTCAAGCGGGAAGCCCATGGCCGAGACCACGAGTCTCTCGCCGGAGATTCCGAGTCGGCCCCACCCGCACCATCCGCAGGTGAAAGTGGCGTGCCAGAGGAGTACGATTGGATCAAGAGTATAAGCCCATGGGCGCCCCTGAACGGCGATGGCAGCATAGCAGAAGGAACCGGTCGTAATCTTCATGGGTATATTTCAGAGTCCACTACCGACAAGGAGAAGCTGGCTATCCGAATACTGCGCGAGTGCTGGGCGCTGTCGATACAAGAGCTCAGTTCGGGTTTAGGGGAGGTCTGGGTGAAGCTCCGGAACTGGGAGTTCACCCTCTTAATGCGTGAGCACTCTCTCAACTCCTCTCAGGTCTCTTTTCCCGCTGTCTCTGATCTTGCGTGACCTCCTCCTTTTTTCTTCTTCTTCTTTTTTTTTTTTACTAAACTCATATTGGCTCCAGGTGGCGCACAACGCTTCATGACCCGGTTAGGCGACACCTGGTTGGAGCCCGGCGAGAAAATCGAGGCCTTCCGAGAATCGACGTCATTGCGACTGGTGACGACGAAACCCAAAGCCGAAGTTCTGCTCAAACATCTCCACAACACTCTCAAGAGCGTGACGAGCAGCTCCATCCCCTTGAGCATCCTCCCTTCCGAGTCCCTAGACGACGCACTGCTAGAGGAGGTCGGCCGTATCACCAACACCCACATTAGGAAGAGCCGGACACAAAAGCGCGTCAGTATACCACAACCCTCCTTTTCCTGGCCTCTATGTGCTGATATGCTCTAGTTACAGCTTCATGTCACTTGGATCGAACTGAAGACCCGTGATAGTCGGTGTCTCGAGGATCTGCGACATATCGTTTTCCGACTCCTCTGGACCGCCCTTGCGCCCGAAAGGGCCTCAACAAATCTCTACGCCGAAACTCTGCCGGACGAAAGCAGCGGGCGTTTCGTCGTGGACCGGACAAGTAAGGACAAATGGAATTGGAAGGATAAGATGGGCGAATGGGCTCGTTACGTCCTCCCACTACCTTCTGAAACTCCGATATCCGACCTTGATCCCAAACCCGAGGCCGAAACTCGTGAAGTCGGGTATCCTCTACGGAATCTCCCGCTACCGATCCGCCCAGGCGGTCATGAGAGTCAGGGAGCCTCTGTGGATGACATACCGCCTGCGCAAAATGTTCAATGGGCAGAAATCCTTCAGACGTCAACTAGAGCTTACTTCGGCCATTTACTGCACGATCATCGACCAGACGCTCTACCACCACCTCTCCCCGATCTCCTCACAGCCCACCACCCGCGCATCTTCTCCGCCGTGACGCCACACCCTCTCCACCTCGCGAGGCTCGAGGCCAGAGGCGGTGCTGGATCCGCCCTAGTCCAGACCACGTCCACCGTTGTCATCCGGTTCTGGCCGAGCCCCAACCCCACCTCGGGCGAGACGGCGCCGCCGAAGTCCCTATCCGCGGGCAAGACGAGGCGGCGAGCCGGACGAAAGGCCAAGAAGGAGGCTGAAGTTGAGGCCGAGAACGCGGCCGCCGAGGACGAGATGGACGACGCGCCCAACACGGTTGCGGGAGCCCCCCTGCTCGAGCTGCGGCTCGCGACCACCGACACGGAGATCACGGGCGTCGAGAGCCTGCGCGCCATCGCGGAGTCGCACGTCTCGGACGTCATGCTGCCGTCGGCGCCCGCGGACCTGCGCATCGTGCAGACGCGGCACGCCGCCCTCGAGGCCGCCGGCGGCGCCGACGCCCTCGCTAACTGGCAGCCCATCTCCGATTTCTTGTCCAACGCGCGCCTCGACCTCGCCCGCGGCAAGCTCGAGATGCCGCCGCGCCAGAAGTTCCCCGTCCCGCTGCGGCTCTTCAGCCGGCCCGAGCCGTCGGCCGCAACAGGAGCGACCGGGGCTGGGTCCCGGAGGCGCCGCCGGAGTCCGGACGACGAGGACGAGATGGTCAGCACCACTTATGAGTTCGTCGGCCTTGAGCTTCACCGCTCCGTGGCGATACCCTACGAGGGGCAAAGGCTGACATACACGTCGATCGAAGCCGGGCAGGGCGGCGGGCGCCGTGCCGAGGTCAGCCTCGAGCCCATTCTAGACAATGAGTCTGAGGTGGAGGATCCGGAGGGGCTCCAGACAAATTTCCTGGCTTGCTGTTACAACTTCGCAAAGGCCAATTCAATATGGTCTGGATATTCTGGGGGCCAACGTAGAACTTCATAACCTTTGTATGAGTCATGTCGAATGATATTGATAGACGTCTTGTAGCATGATACTGTAATACCAATGTGTATTTATGACAAATATCTTCTTACATCAATCAACTATGAGGGAGTAACTGGCGCTCCAGCCCTCCATCCCACCCGGATATCATACGCCAGCAACATAGATACGATTATCACCGCATAGAAAGAAGGCGCAAAGCATTTCAGAACATCACGGTCTATTGACTCTATTTCCTTACTACAGGCACCAGTGAGAAGATTCATCGCATAAAGCCCATAACCCTTCTTCTCATATGGCCATTTCCGTAGTCATACGTCCATCAGATCGTGCAAAGCAAAGGGAATTCGTCAAGGCATGATCATGTCGCGAGAGAAACGCGCGCAAGGTGTGGTACAAGAAAGTTATTAGGGTATAACTTATTTCTTGGCAGCCTTGGCAGCCGACTTGGTGACCTTGCCGGCATCCTTCTTCTTCTCGACGGCCTTGATGACACCGACAGCGACGGTCTGTCGCATGTCACGGACGGCGAAACGACCCAGGGGAGGGTAGTCTGTGAAAGCTTCAACGCACATAGGCTTGGAGGGAACCATCTTAACGATGGCGGCATCACCAGACTTGACGAACTTGGGGTTGGCCTCAACAGCCTTACCGGTACGTCGGTCAATCTTCTCGAGCAGCTCAGAGAACTTGCAGGCAATGTGGGCGGTGTGGCAGTCGAGGACGGGGGCGTAACCAGCACCGACCTGGCCGGGGTGGTTGAGGACGATGACCTGGGCAGTGAACGACTCGCAGCCGTAGGGGGGGTCGTTCTTGGAGTCACCAGCGACGTTTCCACGTCGGATCTCCTTGACGGAAACGTTCTTCACGTTGAAACCAACGTTGTCACCGGGGAGACCCTCGGTGAGCTGCTCGTGGTGCATCTCGACGGACTTGACCTCAGTGGTGACACCAGCAGGGGCGAAGGTGACGACCATACCGGGTTTGAGGGTACCAGTCTCGATACGGCCGACAGGCACAGTTCCGATACCACCGATCTTGTAGACATCCTGGAGAGGCAGACGGAGGGGCTTGTCGGTGGGACGGACTGGGGGCTGGATGGCATCGATGGCCTCGAGGAGAGTCTTGCCGGTAGACTTGGCGCCGCCCTTGCCCTCCTTCTCCCAGCCCTTGTACCAGGGGCAGTTGGTGGAGGCAGCAAGCATGTTGTCACCGTTGAAGCCGGAGATGGGGACGAACGGGACCTGCTTGGGGTTGTAGCCGACCTTCTTGATGAAGGAGGAGGTCTCCTTGATGATTTCCTGGTAACGGGCCTCGGACCAGTTGGTGGTGTCCATCTTGTTGATGGCGACGATGAGCTGCTTCACACCCAGGGTGTAGGCGAGCAGAGCGTGCTCACGGGTCTGGCCATCCTTGGAGATACCAGCCTCGAACTCACCAGTACCAGCAGCAATGATGAGAATGGCGCAGTCGGCCTGCGAGGTACCGGTAATCATGTTCTTGATGAAGTCACGATGACCGGGAGCGTCTGCGGGGCGGCAAGGTCAGTCCTGCATTCCCGGCGAGAATGTGACGGCGGGGGCCGACAGTAACATACCAATGACGGTGACATAGTACTTGGGAGTCTCGAACTTCCAGAGGGCAATATCGATGGTGATACCACGCTCACGCTCGGCCTTGAGCTTGTCCAAAACCCAGGCATACTTGAAGGAGCCCTTGCCCAGCTCAGCGGCTTCCTAGAGGAGGGGTCAGCATTGCACTCTGGTGGCTTGGCAGCGAAGCAAATTTTGGCGGGGCACAATTTTTTTTTTTTCTTTCACAAAAATTATTTGTACATAGGGTCCACTTCGGCGCGAATGAGGGGTAAGGTGAAAGGGTATGCACGTGGTGGGGGGTGGATTAGAAGCAAACAGGCTGTGGAGAAAAAAAAAGGGAAATGATAAAAAGGAAGTTGTGAATAGTGGTTGTGAAGTGAGGGTGTCTACACAGAAGGTAATGACAAGAGCGATAGAGAATTGTTTGGGCAGGAATTTCGTGAAACCGAGCGAAGATATTGTAAAAGAGGTGCTCGTATCGCGGGCTCGACTAACCTTCTCGAACTTCTCGATGGTTCGCTTGTCGATTCCACCGCACTGGTAGATCAAGTGGCCAGTAGTAGTCGACTATGAAGACGCTCGTCAGCATGTTACGGGTCGATGGGCTGCTCGAAAGCGGCTTACCTTGCCAGAGTCGACGTGGCCGATGACGACGACGTTGATGTGAGTCTTCTCTTCCTTACTAGAATGGACGTCAGCGTCAGGAAAAGGTTGAATGATAAAACAATTTATAGATAATGTCGAACATACCCCATTTTGGCGGATGGAAAATCTGCTGACGAGAGTTCTGGTGAAGTAGGGAGTAGAGAAACTGGAGGGAAATGGTTAGCAGACGGTGGCAGACAAGTTTTACGAGAAAAGAGAGGAATTCTCACGGTTTGCAGGTGCTGATGCTTAGTGAACAGCGGTATGCACAAGACGGTTTTAGAAGAGGTCTCAGGAATGGATGTTGACTGGAGAGCGAGGCCTTATAAAGAGAGGGAGGACTTGAGAATGATGGGGCGGGGTAGATTTTTTTTCCCAAGGATCCACATTGATTCAAGGCGGCAACGAAAAACCTTTACAATGCCTAAATGAATAAAATAGGACAGAAAACCCCCTCTATTGGCGGGAGTGGCATCCTATGTGGCATCCTATGTGGCAAATTAGCTCCATTTACACCTTATTTACATAGCACCAACATTGAAAGTGCTCGCATGTGCGTACCCTCCCTCTACTACGATTCCCATGGTCATTTAATACGGCGGACCTGGCTATGCGCTCTGCATCAGTATACTACAGAGCGTGATATCCAGACCAGCATGTATATGCGTTTACACACTCCCTACCTCGTTAGGCACTTGTATCGCTTTCCATACGGACAGTCTTGACGCGCAGTGCAGTCATCTGTGAAGCCGTACTTACATAAAATGAGCAACCTCATTTGCCCTCGTGCCCCTCGTGCTGATCCACATTTTTCAAACTGTTCATCCAGGCCCCCAGCCTGTGATCCTGCCCAATACCCGCTATCTCCCCCATTGGCGCCTCTGGATTGCACTAAACCCCTCCTCTACGTCACTCCCATTGGAAGGGTTGAAAATGTAACTGTAGTAAAAGGTTTTGTTGCTTGCGCTTACTAGGTAAGCGCACGGTGGTGTGGCACAGCGTACAGTAGAACTCGCTGGCGCTACAACATCAAACCTGCCCTGGCAGCCTGGATTTCCTTGTCCCCCGTATCGTATGCACGCTTGGTCGCTTTACTATGTATTGTTATCAAACTTGCTATCCGTCAGCCCGCCGTCTCTTGTGCAATGGTTTCTGGCTTTCCGCGTATTGTGTACATAAACAGCTACTGGACTTCTATCACGCGACCATGCGCAGGCATAGTTCCGACAGCCCAAATATTGAATAGTACGATACTATACAGTATGCCAATAACTGGGATAACCATGCATAAACCCGCTTATTCGACCTACAACACCAACGCTATAAACTGGTATCGATTTTACATATCCGCGTGTGCTGTAACATATATATCAACAGCTAGAGTAGCATAGCTGGATGGCGAGAAAATACCGGCTGCGGTTACAGGTAAAACGATCGATAGGAACACAACGAAGCCATGTTAACCCATCTAATCTTGCACACCTGATATCCACAAAGCACCCAGTCTAGACGTAACCTCGCCAGCTCTAAGCGCCTCAAGGTTGCCTAGGCTACATATCAAACTTATGTTGAAGCTACAGGGAAAGGGAGAGTCAATATTGATGGGGTAGCACCATCTTGGCCCAGCTGTGTCCCTGGGACTCGGCCTCTATGCGTTAGCCATCCGGGGGGGTAGGGGTTGTTTGAAAAAGTACTTAAAGACTCATGGGTTGTAATCGACTCTCCGCATATTACACCCGTCTCTGCCTTCTCCGGCCTCTACATGGACAGTCCAGGTCCTTCAGCAGTGTATGATTTCCCTGCTTCCCCTTCCCCAGTTGACCCGTAGTGGTGTGATAACCCCCGTTCAGCCATTCCCATAACACCAGTTAGTACACCGAGCTCCCATTACCAGCCTCAGCAGAACGAACGAGAGGCTATAAACTTCATAAAGCTTTCATCCCTGACAACTCCTCTGCTATCAACGTCATGTCAAGCATCCGATCCAAGATGCAAGGGGGGGGGGGTGTAACATGTGCTAGAGCATGTTGTTGGGTCCAGCTCAGAATCTGGCCACGATAGGTTCGTTGATAACATTATTTATTATATTACTTCTGGGCGACGAAGTGCGAAACCGGACGCCGAATTCAGCTGATGAGCGTCCATATTTTGAATGCGCCCAAGTCATATAGGAGACTACTTCTCGAAATGCTTCATCATTTTCCTCAGAGGGAATAAGAAGGGGTGCTCAGGGGATTGGATGGCTGTATTCAAGTTGGGTAAGTGTCAACTATTGACCTGGGATCTGAAGTTACCTTATATATACGTATCACCATATTCCCAATTCTTCCATGCATGCACCCTTGACAGTGTATCAGGAAGAAGCCCTTGTGTAGCAGCTGTCTAATGACGATAAGGTCACATTTTGATCTCATCCACGAGACTATTTTACGAAAAGCCAGACCACTATTGCTATCAGTATGCTGGCTGGGCCGGTGATTGGTGAGGAACGCACAGGGGAATCGACCCATTAAGAGAGTGTAAATTCCGCCTTGTCTCATCTACTTCGACTTCGTTTGTTGCGCCCCGTCTCCGAGCCTCGTCCACCACTTTCCGGATGCCGGTGCCGGTTGCTCAGAAGCCCACCTCAACCAGGCTTGAGATAGAATTATTCGACCTGGGAATCGAAACGGATATACCGAAATTTGTATTTCCAAAGTCGGTTCTCCGATAAATGGTATTCAAGCGATGGGCCAGGGGCACCATGAAGGAATAAGCCCCGAGAAGAGACTGGCGATAGGCTTGAGCACTCTATCATGTTACACCGACGCATACTATTTGCGTCGAAGCAGCTTATATCTATCCTCGTCATGCGCGTTAGGGCATGAGCTCCGCTCTCTTCAGGCCTCCTGAAGATAAGACGTGCATAAGAAAACCCCTTTCAGCCGGAACATTCCCCGGAGGGAAGGGCAGCAGGACACTACGTATCCAGGTTGGGTGAAGAGGGTTGGCCGTGAACGGAGAATCCGTTACCGGAAATCTCAGAGGCGGGCCTAGATGGCGTGGTTAATACGCTACCATAAAAAGGCATATGGATATATACTAGTCTGTGAGAGTGGCGGCTCCCTAGCATTTCTGCTTGTAGTAACTGCTTTGGAGCAACATACATTTTCATAATAGGCCAGCTAAGCTTTACAGCCTTTTACCCCAGTGTGGTATGCTCTCCGTAAGAGCTGTTCGTGTTTTTGGCGATTTTAGCATATAATACACCATTGTCCCGCGAGTCCCAGGGACAGGTACAGGGGCCACCTTATCACATACATGAAGTACCGCCACCCTTTCCTACAGTCCACCCACGTATATCCATATTTTATCCTCAACTTACAAGGCTTGACCAAAGACTTATACCAATACGGCGGTACCGCAGATGCCTTGCTAGATCCGTTTCGAATACACACGATTCATAATCGAGTATCCACGTTGATTACGGGATCACCTGATACAGGGTCGAGGGAGCATGCATGGAAGGGTCGGGGATATGGTGATACGTCTACATAAGGTGGCTTCAGGTCACTAGTCGATAGATGATCCTCATCCGACTTGAATACACCCATTCAACCTCCCACCCGTAGGCGCCCCTTTTCGTTGGACGTGGCGAGAACCTTGGGCGCTTTCTGGCTGCCAGCTGGGCCGCAACCTTTTCAATGCGTTACGACGTCGGACGAAATTATTGTCAAACTAGCACAGCAGTTCTCACACGCTACCATGGCAACGACCCCGTCGTAAGGGCAAAGCTTACCGAAAGAGAAAAAGGGGGGTTGGGGGGAAGGGTTTAACGTCCTGAGTCAGAGCTATATAGTCATTCTAAGTAACAGTCAGATCCAAGGTATCGTCATATCTACAGCCGCTTTGAGTCATCGCCTGAACCTTGCGCGGAACCTTGAAGCTCTCGTCAGATCAGTGTTGTAGCCACCATATGCCATATCCTACAGACAAGACACCAGATTTCAACCAACACCACATACACCCCGGAATGATCCTCGTCGTAATATAAGGATGTCCCAGGAACCAGGTCAGCTACAGCAACCGCCGCAGAAATCGCGATCACGGGCCGTTCCTCTTCCCCTTGCCGGCTTCATGTGCCCAGCGGCAGGGGCCCCCAAAGCTCCTGGGCAAATACCTACCCGCGCCCCGTGAGGATGAGCGGCAGCAGGCCCAAAAGGTCCTTGGCCCTACACTACCTGAAGAAGTTGAAGGCTATCAGGGAGGACAGAACACAACAACGACAAAAGACTACGTAGGGAGGAGGGCTGTATGGAGCCAAGGCCTACATGGAATCCAGGACGCCAATGGTGTGAGAGCACGCTTACATATTATTGATGGTAGCCGTCCTCCTCACGGCTGGGCGCCATACAGCTAGTGTCGAGCATCCCGAGAGGAAGGTTTCATGCCAAAACGGGCAGGAGGCGTCGACTGATTAACACCGAGCCCGGAAATCGGCCAGACATAATGATAGCCGAGTTCAAAGCTGTTTGTGGTGGAAAGCTGAGCAATGGATAACGCCGCGTAGACATGCCCTCTTGAAGTTAGGGACTTGCGCACCCATTGGTCAAGATCGCTAGCCCATATACGGCTTTCACAAGTTCACAGCATAACCGTGTGGAGATATGAAGCCATATTGACGAAGTCGATGCCCCCCGAACCTATCGCGAGCACTAGCATGATCAGCAGCTGGATAGCCAGGCAGCTGAGTAGGGGGTAAATGGGGAGACAAGCACCCGCGTATGCAAGGACTGGCCGGGGTAGGGGACGGGAGACAGAGGATGAACGTGGAACAAAGGATATCTGGTATGCTCACATTAAAAACCTAACAAGGTCCGCCGTAGTGATCTCACTCAGGTCGGTACCGCTCCGATGACCCGCTGGTGAAAGAGCAATGGATTTCAGCATTAGTCTTAAGTAAGTGCTAGATCCAGCTATGAGGGTATCATATCTAGCGTGTGGATTAAACACCTAGATTTTGATCAAAATAGAAAACTATGATCCGGATCGGACCATGTAGCCAGCTGGCAACTATGCCGCCTCCCATCCTACTGGGCAGAATAGCCGCCCGCATTCTCCGTGGTGTGCAGTATATTGCAACTTCAGGGGACCCATATATGGTTTATAACGTTATTATCCCGGTCCAAGTCACGCTCCCTCCGGTCTGGATTCCTACCGACTCTTATGACTGTGTTTCTCTCCTTCTGGCCTAACGCGACCATGTCGAAGCACGCAGGAAGGGCCTTGTCACCTTGAAGGAACAGGACCTTAAGGTTACGGGCTCGGTCACGTACTGCCTGCTGATCGCGTGCGACCTCAAATCCCCCTTCTTCGGCAATCGCACTCCACGAGCAGCGATGCTTGGCTATGAGCTTGATTAACAGGTCCGTATCTTCAGCCGACCAAGGTATTCGAGATTGTCGGGGCCGGCCTGCGTTGAAGTCTCGTTTGATGTTTCGGACATCTTGACTTAGGGCAATAAGGTGGTGCCCTTGGAGCCCTCCGCCCACAGGCAAGCTTGACTGGGGCAGTCTGTGACGCTCCTGCGTGGGTCCCAAGGAGCTCGCTGGAGGCTGACCCCATAATGGAGAGCGTCTAGGGGACGCCTCGGAAGCACCCATCTCGTCATGCCGGACTCGCCTGGCCCTACTAGTAAGGCTCGATTCCACCTCGAAATCGTTTTCGTTATTATCGAAATCGGCAGAACGTAGGCGCTTCGAAGTTCCCGGCCGAGTGGGCGTTGACGCTGACCGCGCAACTGAGATTGAGTCACGACCGCGGTTATTGAAAGGATGTACCCGAGGTGGGCGGCCATCGAGAGCGCTCAACACCCGCGTGGAGTCAAGAAGGCGTATGGCGTCTTGGATATTGGAAGCCTTCTGTTTCCCCTTCACGGCTTGTTGATTTGAGGGCGGCACGAGGCTAGCTCTCTCCGACGTCGGTCGTTCACTCCGCCTCACCTCTGCTAGCGTGACGGAGCCGTCGAAGAAACTCCCCCTGTGGAAGAGGAGAAAGTAGGTTAGCATGAATCTCCCGTATGGACCCGATATTTCCGAGTACTTACTCTGGACCTTTCGACGCCGGTATATAGATATCTTGTGACTCGGAGTCCGAACTAGAGTCCGAGCCAGCTTGTGCGCCTTCCTCGGCATCGACGAATAGAGGCTCAGATCCATCGTGAGCAGAGCCTTCATTTGTGCTGCGAGTCTCGGCTACAGGGCGGCCAGGTTTGCCATCGACCATAGGTGACAAATTGGTCAGCCGCTCCAGACTCCTCAGTGCCCAGGATCTCAAGTTGCCAAGTAAGGTTTCTTGTGGATATGTGGCGTCCAGAGAGGCTCGGATTTCCGACTTATCACCATGGGAGAGTCGAGATATTAGCTGCCCCAAACATGATTGGTAGGTTTCGCGGGATGCGTCGTCCTCGTTCACGTTTATATCAGCAAGATGTTTATAGGGCCCATCTTCCAAACGTTGCTGAGCACTAGTCGATGCTTCGTCCATTTTATCGCAGAAGATGCGTGCAGCTAGAGAGATTGGCTGTTCGGACGAGGCCGAGAGCGAGTTGACAAAGCGGCGACACCTAATGCGAAAAGCCAAGTTAACAGTCTCCGCGATCCCCTCCCTACGACCCTGGAGGGTAGGATCAAACAAGCTCGGAAATGCGTGGTCAAGGTCCCGCAGAATCGGTGCAGCCGGTCTCTTGCCTACTCTGATATCGACGATGAGTGCTAAAAGTGACACAAGGTTACCACAACAAACTGCAGTTCGGGCTTCGGCTCGTGACGCTGTGTCATCTTTGCTAAGGAGACTGAAGGAGGTCTGCTCGAGGTTGATGAACGGTATATCGCTGTCAGTGAAAGCAAGCCGCCAAGCATTGTAGGGTATTTTGAGGACCTCCAATCTCATACCATCCGCCATTGATGGCATGCCATCTCCCATGGCTTTTAGCTGCTCGAGGATCTTACCGCACATCCGTGAGAAATCCGGCAGTGCGATCTCTAGCAATGCCCGAATCCTTTCGTCTCTCTCCATGGTTGATTCGCTGTCACCGAACATCCTAGCTGGAGCTTGGGCATCTCTAGCTTCCACAGAGTCGGTCATCGCGGGAGTATCTGACAGCTGTATTAGCTTAGAAGAGCCTGGTAATGCGGATTAACTTACGATCTACGTCAGATGCTCCCCCAGGCCCCTCCTCCTCGAACCCTTCCGGGATGTCGGCCTCGGGCTCTTCTTCGAGGCCTTCCTCAAGTTCCGCCACAGGATCCTCCTGGGGCTCGGGACTGACATATTCGCCGGAACTCTTGGGATTGAAGTCGCCAGTGGCAACGCTTTCGATACTCCGGCGGCGTTGGCGTCTGGTTCCTCGCTGGGCAATCCTCAGGGAAGACCCAGCCCCACCACGGTCACCGTTGAGAATGGTAGTGCTGCGAGTGGCTCTCTTAAGATGGGGTTGACTTGCAGACATCTGGGTGGATTCAGTGGAAGCTCCATGACGTCGCGCATTACGTCTGGTGTGCCTAATGGGTGACTCCGAAGTAGGCTCAGCAGACCCAGAGGGCCGGGTGGGCGGACGTCCACGTCGTCCAGACATATTGGGGGTTTACTATGGGCTAGATGAAGTGGTACAATGGTGGCGTAGGGACATGGGAGGAGCTGTGAGTAGTCGCGGGTGTACGTCGGCGCGCTCTGCTCCCCTATTGGTTGAATAGGATGGATGGTTACCGGGCCGGTTAGGGTTGGGTTAGGAGAGGGTATTGTTAGCCGTTGCACTAGCATTGGTGGAGGTACTAGGCAGGTACTTAAGCACATTTGTTTGTACCGAGTGACTTGCTAACTACATACCAACAGGAAGGTACCCTACATTAAGTAAAGAAAAGGGGCTTTGGTTTTGTTTTGTTTTATCCTGAAGGAAACATGTAATTAAAAGCAAAGCCTGATTGCCCAGAATCTAATGGACGCCTCGTGTCTGTGCTGACCAAATACTGGCCAGGTACGGAATAACTTGTCTATGATGTAGCTAGGTATATTGAGTGTGGAACACCTTTTTCTTTTCTCCCGTAAACGTTGGACTCCGCGTCGCATGTTTGCAAGTGTGAAGGAATACCAGACCCCTCATCTCCTAATATATCATGTGGTATGGTATTTTACGCTTTGCTTGTTAGGATAGACAGCTTACAAACAACCTTGCGCTGGCTCTTGTACGAAGGGAGCGCTACATCCCTAGGTAAGTAGATATGTAGGTAGTTTGACAGCCCTAGGGTTTCCCGTCACAACCGGAATATGTAACCAGCCACACGTTTCTTCTCGACTCCAATTTATCACGACGCGCGTGTCTTGCCTACGGCCAGATGAACTATAATTCGCCCCCTTGAAAGGAATAGTGAAATTTGCGCTGCGCCATTCTCTCAGAAGCAGCGGGTTCTTATCATTCTGCTACTCCCGGCTTCGGAATGCCTGTCTTGGCCGATACACACGTCAAATACAGTGTTCCGAGAGGTGTCAGTGACCGAGAAGCACCGGCAGCACTCATATGGTTCTTACCCGCCGAATGACACCTCCAGCAGAAAAGTATGAGCTCACACCCTGTAGTCAGTGATATCTTGTGCTTGAATCTTAACCTTCACACTGAGTCAACCGCTTGAGTTTGCATCTCACCGAGTGACGGGACCTTTTCCTCTTTGTAACTCGATAAACTTCATGACGCAGCGCCCATATATTCGCGGTTTCCCAACCGGATAGTACGGTAGTTGCCCGATTTGCAGCAACATTCTGAATCGCTCCAACACCCCCAGAACACAGACTCTCCCTATCGGAGCTAGTCTAATAGCATGACGGTTCCCTTAACCATCGATAACTGGCAGACTCCGTAGCATCCCTGTGAAGTTGTATCTGCACGAGTCAATCAACGAATTCAACGGCGAAATCTTCTCGTCATCCGCATATCTCGCGAGCAGCCCTTCTGCGGTGCGGTCGGAGTCTTACACGGCCTTTTCTACGACGTTAACTACCTTTGACGCAACTAAGTTCATATCCCTTTGGTGTTGATATAACAGCGGCACGAAGCTATCTACTGTCTGCTGCGCCTATATACGTGTTAGCCCTATATCCGCCAGACCTTTCATTCACGGTGGTTCTCACAATTTCTTTCTTGATCGAGAGGAGATCATTGGCGTTACGTTCGTTAGTAGGTCATTGGGAACTCCGCCGATTCGATTTACACCCATATGATTATGTTCGTTTGATCTCACAGCAACTTCATACCCGGTCGCCGAGGACGTGCACCGGTACATACATCCCTTGGGCATACCTATGGCCTTCTTCAGTCTCAAACAGTGACAAGGGGCGCGTTCGGCCTTATTCGTTGAAGAAACACGTGACGCCAACGGCACTCGTACCCGTGCGGCAGGTTACGTACTCGCCCAGCGTGGGTAGGCTGGGGGCTGAGGCGAGTATTTGTTCAAGCTCCGATGTCTGCCAGAAGAAGTCAAGTTCCTTAAGCAGGACCTCTCTGTGCTCTGGACGGGACTGCGAGCGGATGCCACTGTCCGTTGGGAGGATTTCTTACTCGATTGGGTAGAATTCGCAAGCAGCATGCGCGATGACCTTGAAGAAGGGGATGGTTTTATTGTCTAGGACCGGGACTTCCTCAGTCGAGAGGCCGAGACAGTATCTGCTGTATCGTATGGTTTCATCGCGATACTTCTGTGCGGCGGCAAAGTCGTCCACCAAGCCGCCGACTTCCGCATCGATCTCTATATGTATATTAGGACTGAATACGACCGGAGGTCGACGCACTCGCCATCATCCCACAGGGAAAGCTGTATCACAAGTTAGTACCATGACAGCAACAGTGGAGATGCTGGAAGCTACCCAGATGATCAAGCACGCAAGAGTGTCGCCGGCTTCTAAAGTTGCCATTGGCCACCAAGTCGTGGAGAACAAGCCGAAATCAGCCTTGTTTGAGCCTTGTAGGCTCTTTCGATGATTCTGAGTTTGTGACAAGTTCAGTTTTCATGCATCTCGTGAGCGGTTTGTCGGTGAACTTACTCGAGAAGCCTCTCGGTAATCAATGGCCACAAGTGGTCAAGCCTCGGGTTTACCGCCTAGGGCCAGTGTTTAAAGATGGAATGGAGATCTGGAACTTGAAGGACTTGGCCCCTGAGAAGCTGGAGCAACTCTTCACGTGGAAGGGAGCGCTGCATCGTGACCAATTTCATAGCGAAGTTCGCGACCAAGCGTGATGCGGTGTGAGAGGGAACAGTAGGCAGGACCATCAACGACTACCGGCGGAGGTGAAGGCCAGGTGAAATCGGTTGAGGGAGAGATCAGGAGATATTGAACCGAAGCACGCCACCCGATTACGACCCACGCAGTGGTATAGAGCATGGATGAGATGCAACAAGTTGGTTGCACGGCCTTGGCAAGTCTTGACATAATGGCATTCGATTCCCAGAACTTCAGATCACATACCTCCTCGGGGTTTGCATGGGGCTCTACCAAATCGATGCTGTGGAGCAGGCCGTATATGCTGGGTCCAGTGCCTCACTGTCCTTGCAGAATGCATGAATAGCGCCGGTGAAAGGGGCACGGCTGCCAGGGCCGTATGCATGCTAATCAAGCAATCAGTTCGCCAAGGATATGAACCTGTATCCTCGCTCGGAGCAGACCTTGCTTGTCTTTACCTCTTGCAGGCAAGACAGTATGTAAGGCAGTCCTACTAACCGCTCCCCTGGGTCCGGAGCCTTACACAATTGATATCGCAACCCTGGACCTCCGATCAGCCTGCCGCGGGCAGCAAGGGATAGAAGGGCAAGGTATGGCGGGGTCACATGGTAGGGTCTGTCCTGCTCATCACCATCACCATTACTATTACCGCAATAGAGAGGGACGCGAACTCGGAACATCTGACTGTCTGCCATCTGGGTCGTCAAAGTTCAGACGCGGCTGCCGCCACGTTCTTTGGAGCCTTGCATATTCTCCCACGCCCTTGCACCCTTATGCGAGTGATGAGACCCACCCGCCCATTTGGTACGTGTGATACTACGTATCGTGCAACTCGCGGCTCTCGGATGCACATGGCTGGCCTGCGCCGTGGATGGCCGGATAACGTGGCCTTCGCAGTGCCGCCTTGCAGCGGCGGTTGGTACAGGCGAAGTCGCAGCTGGAGTGCAACCGCCTCATCAGAGATACGTATCAGTAGTAGTAAATGGTTGTGATTCCGAGGCCATCACGAAGCGGCAATTAGGTAATACCGACGTTGAACATGGGCGGGTTGTTTGTAATTCATTACTGATATCCGACTCCGATTCCACAGGTCCACGTTGATACCAATAAAAAGGATACGCTATCGATGGCGCTGTCTGTAGCTCTCTCCCCTGTTGAGCAACCATGGTTCGTTTGTTCCTCCAAGCCCCCGACCTGGAGAATCGGGTCCGTTCCTGACGCTACTATGACGACGCAGAAACTCCACTGGGGTCGGAAGCACGTTGCTTGTTGTCAGCCGGCCCGAGAAATGTCGGATCCGGCGGGTTACATATTGCCATACATAGAATGTGGACTGATGATACTTGGGTGCTAGTGTCAACGGTGCCCTGTAGACAGTAAGCCTGTACGGTCCTTGTGGGACCAACTAATGCGGCTCTTTTTCGGGTGTTCGCG
Organism: Monosporascus sp. mg162; assembly: GCA_004155945.1. NCBI lineage: Eukaryota > Fungi > Ascomycota > Sordariomycetes > Xylariales > Monosporascus > Monosporascus sp. mg162. The sequence continues at coordinate 92,282 of QJNY01000034.1, forward strand.
GTAGCACTAGACTTATATTTATTTACCCACGTGAAAGAAGCCGAGATCGTGATGCCCTTCAATTTGTAGATACCCGTATGTCCATGCCGCCCCGGGCTGTACCAAGTTACACTGAGAGAATTCACGCGGTCTGGTAAGCGATGCAGGCAATTATGACGCAAGAATTTAGCAGAGGTTATGAGTCAAGTGGAAAGGGTGAGCGTCCAGGAACGAGATTGTTGTAGTCTCGGCATATTCTTGGCTCGCCTGCTATTTTCGGCACCGGGAGAAACATTCGAAGGATGAAGAGAAAAGTGTGAATGCTCTCGGGCTTCCGTGTGTCCGAATTTACTATATGAACACTACCCGCCCAGGCAGGTAGTGCACTCATAGAAAACGGTTACATTAGTTATGGGAGGCTGAAGTATCCCGGAAGTAGAGCGGTTTTTATAGACTATATGTGAGTAGCCAGCAGCGCCCTTTTATCTCTGGAAATTCGAACACTGGCAACCTGAGAGGCTGGAAAATAGGAAGTGACATCCCCTAACGGATCACGTGTTTCCTTGCGCTGTAATTAGGTAGCTAATGTTAGTCCCCGGTCTGTTTCTAGGTTAATTATCATTTGGATCAAATTAACATCCTAATCGTTAAACAAGGGTAAAGATCTTTCCGTATAACTATGACATCGTTATCTTTGCATTTATTCAAGCTTGCCTATAAAGACTCATTATAAGTTATAACAAGGCGAGTAAGTTTGCAAGCACACACGACTGGCATATCGTAAAATATATCTCTAGAGGCACTTGAGTAAAAACGGACGGAATATAAATAAATATTGCCTACTCATGTAGATAAAAATAGGTCATATACTATAGCTCTAACTGTGGCAGGGGTAAGCCCCTTTTCCCCCCGAGGAAGGACGCGTATGTCTATCCGGCAAAGTCTACTTAACAGATATACCCGTTTCCTTGTACATGTTTTCCATCGCAGGTAACAAGTCTAGGTAGCTGTTATGCAATATCCATGGCGTATCTGTATAAGCACTCGCGCTTGACCATAAAAATATGCGGCGATATGTGTGTAATTGAGCTTGCGCACATATATGCATCTAATAGAGGTACGTACATATATGCAATGTCTTGAGACACCTATCGCTGCAGGCATTATGGGGGGGATGAATGCATCGCTTATTCAATATTGCTATTGTTGTGTCCGTTTTAAACTGGACTACTACCTGTGTGTACCTAGTAGGTAGTATTATCAGAACTTCAATCATTGTAGACATCTAGGCTTATCCCATTCAAGCATTACTAGCATCTATCTCCAAGCCCTTTCTTTAGCCCCCTTGACGTGCAATCTTCCATCACTCTATTTGGTTGACTTCCCCTTTCCGAACTATATCTTTATGATGTCGTATGCTTGGTGGTAAGAAAGTTGGAATGACAGGCAAGAGGAAAACCAATCAGACTCCAAAATCATCTTCTCAAGCCCCTGTTGTTATTTCGCCTGTTCTCCGTCCACCTTGGTTTCGTCTGTAACTTTTCTTCTCGATCCCTACCCACGGAGTAATACCTCGCAGTACGTACGTTCCGTCTCGTAACACGGCCTCTGCGATCCTCAGTCCAACCATCTTCTCTTTGTCTCTCGCCAATCAGCTTAACGCTCCGATTACCTACCGGGTGCCCCGAATATTGTTTCTCCCTGTCCTCGCGGCCAATCCACATCGATTTTCGATTCGTCTTACTCGATTCGCCCACATGCGGAAGCCGGCGTGGCACAAGTCTTAGTCGAAGCCTACTTGTAGACCCTTTTTCCTCCCCCCAACGCATCTCTCGTATCGCAAGGATATATTGCGCTGTATACAGCTCAACAGCCTCGACTATTCACCATGAGGATCCGACATCAGCGCGCACCTCTGCTCCTATTGCTCTTACCCTCCCTCGCTGTGGCTGCTACTCTCGACACTGCTCCAGTCGCAATACCTGATGACGCTGGCGTTCAATCTGCTCGGGACTCCACCTCATCATCCACCAAGTCCAAGCTTGAGGTTGGCACCAGGAATGCTCCGGTAGATGGCAAGGATGGCATGCCTCACGAAGGCCCCTTCATAACCACCGACAAGGATCGCAAGAAGGGTGGCGACACCGCCGAGTCATCCGGGTCCAAGGGCTTATCCACTCACAAGGAAACTTACTCGGATTCTTTAACCATCGACGGGAAGAGAATACCGGAGTCTAACGATGGTGTCATGGATGATCCTCACCGTCAACCCCCTAAACAGGGCACCACCGGTACAGAGGGTGGCGTCAGTGAGAAGGACAAGGCTCGGAAGGTGAAGGAGGGGGAGACCGGCGAAAAGGTCGAGAACGTGCCTCTCACCCCGAACGAAGTACCTCCTATGTCTAACCAGGGCAAGGGGAAGACCGCCGATGAGAAAGAACCATCCAAGGAGAAGGCCAAAGAAGACACATATCGGACTGCGGATGATGTCGCGGGGCTTGAGGTACGATCTCTGATCGTCCTAGATGACCTACTAACTTGCTACATCGTGGTATTGCTAACCACCGTCTTTTCTTGATAGAAACCGGAGGACCTGCCAGACAAACTACGGGATGAGCCCCATCCCATCCCCGACTCGGCTCACAAGGACCACCTTGACGTTACAACACCATCCAAGTCTTCGTCCAAGGCATTCGGCCATGATTACGAAGCCGACGCGGCTAATGAGGGCATCATTCAGCCACTCCACTCCTTTGTCCTCTCCTTAACTATGATACTGTTCTCCGAAGTCGGCGACAAGACTTTCCTCGTGGCCGCCCTCATGGCAATGAAGCACGATCGCATGGTTGTCTTCTCTGCCGCCTTTGGTGCTCTGCTCGTTATGACCGTCTTATCCGCCGTGCTTGGTCACACCGTTCCGGCGCTGATCCCCAAGAGGGTAACAGCTTTCCTTGCTGCCGGCTTGTTTTTCGTTTTTGGGGTTAAGCTGCTGCGCGAGGGTATGGCCATGGATCCTAACGAGGGTGTCACCGCAGAGATGCAGGAGGTTGAGCAGGAGCTCCAGGAGAAGGAACACCAGGCTTTGAAACAGGGGCGACGACGTTCCTCGGTTCCCCCCTACGCGCTGGAGATGGGTCTCAATCGTAGTCGCAAATCACGGTCACAATCTCGGTTTCCCACTCCGCCTCGCAGTCCTTCGATGTCCCCGCCGCGAAGTCCCTCGCCTCGGGGTGGATTCGTTGGGGGTGTCATCGTCGGCCTGTCCAACCTGTTTTCATTGCTCCTCAGTCCTGCTTGGGTTCAGACCTTCGTCATGACGTTCCTGGGCGAATGGGGGGACCGGAGCCAAATTGCGACGATTGCCATGGCTGCCGGCCAGGATTACTGGTGGGTTACGCTGGGCGCCTTGGTTGGTCATGCTTTCTGCACCGGAGTTGCTGTGCTTGGTGGTCGGGCCATTGCCGGGAAAGTTAGTCTCAAAGTTGGTAAGTTGTCCCAGACCGTGATCCTTCCCTTCTTTGCCTCCTATTGTTAGGTTGACTAACTGGCTGGCATAGTCACGGTGGGTGGCGCTATTGCCTTCCTGGTTTTCGGTTTCATCTACTTGTTCGATGCGCTCTACGCGTAGGTGGCAGCGGTTGCTCTCCTACTCAGCTAGGAGCGCGTCCACGTCTAGGCCCAGCAGCCCGCCCCTGTTCTCCTGAACTGTAATTTTAATCCCGACCTGACTCGGCTGTGCGATCGTTTCTTAGCGGGAGTTTGTTTTGTTTTGTCGGCGGTAGAAAATCATTTCCATCTATGTTAAATGGCAGTGGCGGCCACTTGGGGGTAGCGGCTGTTCTGAAAATGTATCATATACTCACTGAAATTCTCCCATGAGGATGGGAGGTATAGACGCATCTCAAGCCTGGTTGTGAGGAGGTGGTATGAGGGCGAGGAACGGACATTTCCTTTCAGCATGGGCCGGAGTTCTTGGGAGAGGGAATGGGCTTGGCCGACTATGGAACGGTCCCTAGTCATTGTATTCATTGTGCGCAATGGATGGGTTAGGTGGCGATGAACAGGGAGGGCATATGTGTTGGTTCCCACGGCTTGGGGGCTAGTGCTAGGAAATGTCTTCACCGTGTCATCCGTCATAGAGTTTTGTGCACAATACCATGATGATACAGTAATGCCGTTGAAGGATGCCCACTTGCAGGCTATATGTACTTCTTGTGTATTCAGACGTGCTGGCCGAGCGCTCGTTGACATGTTAGCCTAAGGGGAGATGCACGAGGCCTCGAAGACCTCCAAACCCATTTCGAGAAGAGAAATATAGGCAATGCTGAAGCCCGCGTACTTCACCTGGCTTGATCCGGATATGTACTATGGGCATGTGGCCCTCCAAAAGCCTACAGGCGAACCCAAAGTGAATCCTACGTATATCTACGAAGCTGCATAGTCAAGTTATCTACATGTAGCGGCGAAATTAGCCCTGGTAAATCAGCTCCTCGTAGCACCTCAAAACTGTATGGGGGCACTTCGCTGCCCACAGCATACGTATCCTACCCACCACCGTGGATGATGAGTCTAACCAAGCAAGACAGACATGTAGAAGATAGCCTCATGCGGGAAGGACTGCATATGCATATCTTGCTATCCAAATTGGGTATAAGTTTCTCTGCGCAATTCCGTCTACCTGGCCTATTGGGTGCTCAGAGGATTAGAGAGGGGGTCTCCCCAGGGTCTCCGTACCCCGCATCGCCATCCCTCGCAAGAAACATGCCCCGAAGTCTTAATAAGAACCGGTCAACGAGCCTTCGCAACTCTTTAACGTGCGCCGAACAGAGATAGTCCAGGTTATCATCAAGTTATCGAGTGCTTCATCCACCTACTATTACTAGCACCGTCTGTGGTTAACTGGGATTTTGATACTGTTCAGGTACAACGGATCAGAATCTACTACTCCCTTTAGAGAAAGATAAGAGGCGCCGGGCGCCTTTCACGAGCTGTGTTCTCCCATACCCACCACGCCATTGACGTCAATCATGTTGTGGTCTCCGACCTCCCAGCAAGCGGAAACTTCAAGTCCCCCAAGGCGGGAGTCCGTGAATGAGCCAGTGCCTGAGTCGGCACGACAACGGAATCCCGGCCGCCGCATTGCGCAGATAGTAAAGCTGAAGCCGGAATTCGTTGACAAATACAAACAAGTCCACGCCGCCGTATGGCCTGAGGTCTTGCAACAGATCAAGGTCTGCAATATAAAGGACTGTGAGTGCGATTGTCCGTCCGCTTTCCATGTCTTATGAGCCTGAATCGCCGGCGGGATCCTCCGCCTCGTCGCTGACGGTATCTGCGAAACTACAGACAGTATCTTCCACGACAAGGATTCGGGTATCCTGTTCGCGACCTTTAAGTATGTGGGGTACGACTATGTCGGCGACATGGAGCGCATGCGTGAGAATCCAAAGGTGCGAGAATGGTGGGCAATGACGGATGGCTTCCAAGAGGTACGACATCGAAGCAGACATGGAACACACCGTCATTGGAATGCCAGCTGACGTAGGAACTCCCCACCCACAGAGCTTGGTCCCTGGAGCCAAGAGCAGCGAGTCTGGCGATCCAGCTTGGTGGAAAGAAGTCGAGGAGGTGTTTTACCTGCCATGATGAGGAGGTCGCTTTCGAAGCTCTCCCTGCCCCTCGTGAGATTTGTCGACCAAGTGCACGTGCGGATCGATAGTAGTTACTAGGTAAAGAAAAAGGGCATACGTATTCGCAGACAACAGAGGGCTGCCATAACCATGGGAAAATGTGCTCTACTTGTCCGCGCGTGAGGCACTGAAGTATCGCCATGCTGACAGTGCAACGGTCGTGGTCACACAGGCGTAGAGAGTCAGTCTAACAAGCCCAGTCCACCCAAGCAACGAAATTCGAGGGGGGGAATCTTCTATTTCCAACTGCCAAATAGCCCGCCGAGAATGCCTGAACCACCCCCGCCACCGCGGCCACCTTGTCGTCGAGCCTCGGTACGAATCCATTCTTCCAGGAAGGACCGGTCGGCCAACTTTCTCGCGTCGGTGACTTTCGTTTGGGTCTGTGCCTCTCCGGCATCGAAACTCAGGAGTGTCGGTATGGATGTGATCATGTATGTCATCCCGAGTCCGCCACTCATCATGTCTGGTGCGTCATACTCGACGATACAGTAGCCGACACCGCCCTCGGCCTCACCCGCGCCGGATTCGATGACGGACTGCAGGAGCGGCGATACGACGCGGCAGGCGGCGCACCACGAGGCTGTCCAGAGTGTGATGAGCGGCCGCCTGGAGGAAGACGATAGTAACTGGTAGGTGTGAAGGTCATCAGGACGACGAACGCTTTTATCGCAGCAAACTTAGTTATTTAGATCGCCGTACGCGCGGAGAGATATATGATGAGGGGCCATGGGTATTGGAAAGAGAATAAGGGCCGTTGGGAAGGATCACGTACGGTGTGTAGATCCGGTTCTGTGCGCGAAGCCGCTGGGCTGTAGCAAATGTCCTGCCGGTTGAAGAGGCGCGCAATTCTTTCAGAACCGGGAGCAGCTTTGTTCGGACGCCAGGCGACATTGTTTCGGGTAAGAGGTGTAAGTCGGTGCTTGCGTACTTGAGCGGTTGTCAATGACACCTGGTATGTCAACGGCCGGAAGATCCTAGAGGAACTTAACCTAGATTCGAACAGTTGCCGCGTACAGTGGAGGCGATACACAGAGTGCCTGCCCTAAAATGCTTGTACGTATGTATATTGCTGCACGTACGGATGGGTAACTAGTAGTCGACAGTCACTATAATAGTTCAATCGTGCAGCTTGCTGATTGGAGTACGTCGCTAGCTTTGGTGTTGCTTGGCGTTTTACTTGATGTCGTCATAATATAGAAGGAACATACCTAAGTTTTTAAAGGCGTCGTTGTACCCACTACAACACGTCCTCCTCGGGCATGGAAGATGGAATAGTCAAGAGGAACAAGGAGAAAGAAAGGAGAGGTAGAAGAAACAAGACGCAGAAGTAGAACTAGAAGAAAATGATAGAAGACATTGTTGATATAGTAGCCCTCAAGCCTATGAGTATAGGCAGAGGTCATCATGGAATTTGTTCATTTTCCCTGGCCAGTCTATCTGCGGCCATCATATCGTGAAACCGCAATGCAACGTATATCCGCATGTCCGTTTCCGTAGAGAATTGTAGAGAATGCAGGTTCCGCTTGTCAATGCCATGACCCCCAATGCATGCCAGTCAAATAAAAACACCCATGTTGAACCCCATGCCCGGAAACCTCAACGGACCAAAAACGACCCTTACCATCGCTCCATGAAGTTCTTGCGAACTGTCCACATTCGGGCTCTTTTGCCGTAGATATACATGGGGACTGTGAACAAGACGATGATCAGCTGGATGATACCGATCCAGATGTAAACCGTCTTTGGACCCTCATGCGCTAACCACTCCGTGACAAAGAGACTGAACACCAAGCCATGAATGATGTTCTTGCTAAAGTTTAACGTCACAAGCGCCTCCCCGGCATACTGGCGGTAGCTATCAACACAGAATGTGATCGATGTCGTGGAGCCCAGCGAGCAACCAAAAGAGACCACCCCGAAGAAGACAGTCGGAACAATCCAGGGATTGCCGACGTCTGCCGACCAGCCAAATCCCATGAGCCCGATGACCGTCGTGATGGCGATCGGGGCCGCCATGACTAGTCGGAACTCGGGTTCATACAACCCACCATTTCGGCGAGCCATTGCCTTGACGATAGCATCGCTGACCTTTCCAGCTACAGCCGTGCCGAGAACACCGCCGACGAACGGCGATATGTAGACAAGGCCCGTCTGCAGAGCATTGAAGTTGTAGGCCCCTTCACGGTAAATAAGCGCGACAGACTCTGAGATGACGATCAGCCATCCCACTGAGCACGCGTAGATGGCCGACGACCAGAGTACTGCAGGATACGAATACAAAATTAATGGCCGAACCGCCACTTTCCACCATTTGTCCTGGCTCAGCCGCCCATGATAGATCTTAAGCTGTTGCGAAAAGGTCTTCGGCGGCGCTTGTCGTAACGCGTGGGTATATAGCTGACCCCTTGTCGTCCCCGCCATGTTCGAGGTGGACATCTTCTCGCTTTCCGTGTCGCTCAGCATATCATGAACATGCCGAGGCAGCCCCGCTTCCGGATCCCGGGAATGATCGCGCAAAGTCTGTCCGAAACCTGAGTTGTGCATCTCCGACGCCTGGGATGAAGGTTTCTCGAGCGTCATGGACCCCCTTCGTGACACGGGATTGCTAGGAGGCGCGTGACGATCGGTGCGCGATCCGAAACGCACGCTGGGTGGGCGGGGCTCCGCGGATTGGTTCGTCTCGCTTTCTGGAGACCTCGCCGGGGTGGTCTTCTCGCCTCCGTTCAATCCCGTCACGAGTGGAAATGGGCTGTCTCCAGCTTGTCCGGCTTCGGTATCTGAGTTCGATCTAATATCAGGCGCAAACCCTACATGAACATTCTTGTGCCGAATAGGCGACGCCGGTGATTGGGCAACCCCCCCTTGGAAATCTTGGGGGCTTTTCTCGTCTGTGGGATGCGATATCCGCGTAGTATCGGCGGGTGTAGGTTCCTTAGCGGCGTGAGCCAGCCTCGGTACGCTTTGTCTAGACGTAGATCTCCTTGTGAAAATGCCTGGCCGCTTGGGGTGCCGGCGTGACCTTGGGACCGGGGACCGATCCCAGAACGTTTCCGGAACGAAGAAAAATAAGAGAGCGCCGCAGAAGACAACTACCATGGCAACGACCCTAGACGTATGGTTGTGAGCCGAACTAACGCCCTTTGCCTCATTTACCAGGGGGTTGTCAACAACTTACCAGAATACCCAACGCCAGGAGAGGCCCTCGATGATTACGGCGCTGACGAGGGGAACCAGATTCTTACCCCCGAGCAGAAGCAACGTGTAGACACCGATACGGTACGCTCTCTCGTGTAGAAAGAAGATTTCGGCAATCGTGGCCGATGGGAGGCACTCGACCGGACTAACAGCGATTCCCTGGAAGACTCTCGCTATCATCAGAGAGGTGAAGTTGGGTGATAAAGCACACCACACTGCCGACAAAACGAACAGGACAGCGCTGAAAAGATAAACCGGACGTTTTCCATAGAGGATAGCGGTGGGAGAGAATATGACGCAGCCAATACCCAGTCCCATCATATATAAGCCTGTCGTAAGCGCCACTTCTTCGACGTGGATGCCGTAATCTGAGAGACGGCTTAGCAGAGAACCACGGCGGGGCCATCGAGATACCTGTACCTTCAGCGACATCTGTAAAGCCTGCGGCTATTATTGGCGTGATTCCCCCGCCGACCACTATGCGACCACGGTTAGTAAAGGACTGATTCGTAAATGGGTCTTGTCAGTTCTTTGCAACATCGAGTACACGCCATCTTGCTTCAAAGGGGCGTCCGCCGAATTGGACACACCGTTCTTTATCGTAGCCAAGCGGATGCTCTCTATGAAGCAGGCTGAATCTGAGAAGGGAGGGGAGAGTGGTTCTATACGCTAAATGATACGGGCATCCTTACTGCAGTACAGTCCCAACGACAGAAGTGCCGAGTCCCTGCGCCAAGCCGGCCAGTTCAGCGGGTCGTTATGTGAGTCGTCGGGTTGAGGCTCAAGAATGATCTGACCGTCTTTGGTCTTCTTCTTTTCGTCTTTTGGGGCCGTTGCATGACGTGAACGCTGTTGCTGCTCCTCATAGGGTAATCCGGTAGGGAGAGATGAGTGTGAAGTCCTCGCCGGGGCGTTCCGGAGGCCAAGTGGTTCATTCCGGTCCTCGGCAATAAGCAATACTGAGCCTGCGATACGTGTTACCCAAAGGGACCGCCGTGCCAGACGGGTGGAAGTGAGGAGCGGTTATACCTGGAACCTCGATTGTCTCCTTGTCGTTTAGCATGCCCATATTCCACCTCGGCTGCTTCTTCTCAGTACCGCTAGGGTCCTCATGCCGGGCTGATTTTCTGGCAGAGAAAAGCCGTGTGCGCCGGGGCGCTTGGCTGTCGCTGGCTGCCATACTTTGCCTCCTTCTCCTGCAGCGCTCGTCTGCCAAATTACCGAGTGATCCAAGCCAGACAATGTTGTGCAGCGCAGTGATGCACAGATAAAAATGCGAGTAATGTTAACAGCGGGTAGCGACCCTGGGGAAACCCAGCTGATTAGAAATGATGCCCACGGGTATTTCAGGTAGGTTGCGAAAAGAAACCCGAGCCAACCAACAAGGTGGTCCCGTTCCTGAAAGAGGGACACACCAAGGAGCCCCCCTGCAGGTATACACCGACGGCAGGCAGGTATGTAAATGCCGGTAGCAACTTCCAGTCAGGCGTTATTCGCAGAAGCGTTATACGACTTGGATAGTAATGTTAAGTTTACCTACATGTAGGGCCCGTAGGTGATTGGGACTTGGCTAAGATCCCCACGGGGTAGTTGAAAGAGGTGGTCGGTGTTGCTGAGAGGGCCCTTATATAGACAGCACCAAGGTAGATAACACTTTGAAGCGAGTTGGATCCACCCTCAGGGATAACTATCCGAGGGGAGAGGTTACTGAATGAGCCAAACCACTGCTAGGCCGGGTTACGACGGGGGTCTAGTCAAAAGGGGGCGGCCGATGACAGGAGGCGCAAAAACTCAATGCACATACGACGGAGGGCCTCCTCGTCTCCTGAAACAGCGCGTCGTCCTTTATATAGAGCGAGGGCGTGGGGCTCTAGAGACGGAGAGCAGACTTGAGAAGAGATAACATCTCACCAACATTGCAACGATGCGGCGGCTAAGGCGGTATCTCACAGACGAGCTATCCGATGTGACGCCAGTCTCACTTGTCGGGCGGCTCGCTGACCTCCATGGCCTGTACAATACAATGACCTGATAACTTTCAGTCATGGCCGCGCTGATCCTACCAGCCAAGCGGTCGACGAGAATCCAACATCGCATGGAAAGGGTCATGTGCCGCACGGCCATGATATAGAAAGACGCACTAACTCGCACTAATGCCGATTATCAGAACGAGAAAAGAGGACCCTGAGGAGTCACGGTCATGAAGCCGCGTTTGTAGGAGATGCAATGGACAAGGACGAACATCTAATTGCCCACCAGATGATATCAGACCCAAGCATGACAAGGCGATTTTGTCGGTTATCCTTGGGATATGCTGCATTAGAACTGCATGTGCCATGTTCATCTGCCTGTAGGTGCTGTAATCACTTTGTAGGTACCTAGGTATGCACGTATCCACCATTATGAAAGCGAGCATATACGTCGTACACTTTGTAGATAATGAGTAATCCGAGCTATTATACATTAGCTACATAGCTATATACTATCTGTACAACAAACCACATACCTATACACCGCTCCATCATCACTGCAGCTGTGCGGATGCCGAGTCGTATTCAGGAGGTTATGTCTAGCGTAACAGCGTGGTCGAGGCGGTTACCCCGCATGCATAATGACGGAATCGATAGGCATATCTCTAAACGATAGTTTCCTCACGTATATATTTCCTCTTTATTGCGGGTTTCTTCGCTGAGGGGGGGTCTAAATCGTCCTCCTATTATAGTTGGATCGACCATTCGTTGAAGGGGACTTGCCTGCGCATTTCCCCCACGTGCTTCATCTTGCATCTAGTCGCATGCATGTGTATGCTATCTCCATATATGCATGTACCTAGGTTGGAGCGGTATATACATGCCAACAACTTAGGTGCATAACTAGGCGCAAGCGCGGGAATCTGGTAGCACAGGCGAACCTTGGCACTCGTCTAGGGCATGGGTCGAGAACTGTGCCCAAATCCGAATTTTTGAAGGTCAACATTTTCAAGTACTCGACGGCCCAAAGTATGTAGGTAGTTGAAGCAGGCTCACTCATGGCGTCCAGACTTCCACCCCTCCTCGAACCTTACCTCCACCTCCCGCCCGAGACATCGCTCATTCTTCTCACGGGAGTTCTGGGTTCCTCGACAAACTGGCTCGCCCATCGTTACCTCTACTCATTACTATCGCCGAGGTCCGTGGCGAACCCGGAAGAACATGGTTCTGATCAGGCCGATACGGGCGATATCGATGTCATCCTCGTAAGCTTCTTACGAGACTACACCTTCTGGAAAGAAGGTCTTGGAAGGCTGGGTGTGGACCTGGACGTCTCTACTAGGAGGGGCAGATTGGTCTATGTAGATGGCCTCGGCGCACTTTTCCAACCTTCACATGCCCACGGGGCCAAGGCTCCTTCCGGGTCCGGAGCCGGCAAAAGAGTTCTATCCGGGCCAACGCCGAATGAGCTCCGCAAAGGACTGGAGGACGCAATTTCCCATCTTAAGTCCAAGATCACCAGCGTTAACCCAAAAATTGTATTGATCATCGACCAACTGGACCTGTTTCTTGCCGCGACAGGGGAGAACCTTTCTGCCCAGGCCCTACACGAGACGCTGCTAGATATCCGCGAGGTGAGTGGCGCGAAGGGAGCCCATTCCGGGTTAGGCCGGATTCAGGCATCCTGTTGTATTGACGGGTTCGAAATAGAACGTGCATTCAACCATCGTCACCCTGTCTGCAGATGAACCTTTAATATTATCACAGACAACACTTCTGGAAAAAGAGCACGCGGCATTTGCACTATCAATAGCTCACGGTGCCCATATGGTCATGGGGCTGAGGATGCTCGACACAGGCACAGCTAAGGACGTGAGCGGTGTCTTGAGGATAACCTGTGGGGGACAACACGATCAAGCGACAGAAAACGTAGCGGATGAGCGCGAGCTATTGTACTTTGTAGGTGGCGATGGTGGTGTCCGCGTATTCGAACGGGGCCAATAGGTAGCTCTGGCATCTCCAATTCCAGGCGCCCGATATATCGGTGTTGCACATCCCTAAGTGTTAGAAGTCCTGGGCTGGCATGAAACGCAAGTATAACTGCTCAACTGCGCCCCGGGCGCGGAAATCTTGTGGAAGTTGCTATGCGACCTCGGCAATTGTAAGTCAAGAGCGGGAGGATAGACTGGTTGCCTCGCAAATTTTGCTCAGAATTGCTACCATGTCGTTTCCCTATCATCTATGTAGGTATGCCTCCAACCTTGATGAAATGTGACGTGAAGAATACATGTTGTGTCGACCTGCCGCTTCGCCGCCATGCCCCCCCTACGCCAATCGTCCCCGTGACCCAGACCGATCTTAAAATGGCGCTCTCGAGTCCTTCGGTACACCAGTCCGGAAGCCGTTCTTGAATCTGCGAGAGACATCCTTGAGGTAACGCATGCGGCCGGTCCCAACAGTCTTTCTGCGCTTGGCCTTTTCGCTCCAGTTGTCTACAGCATGGATATTAGCTCCATGAACCCAGACACTTCTCTCGTTCCAAAGACCGATATCTACACATCCAGCCAGAAGTTAAGGAGGGGGTCGAGGACGTACACTTCCGGGTCTTAGCAGCCGGGTAACCGCATGAAGAGCAGGTGTGTTTCTGAATGTGGAGAGAGCGACGTCCTAGAGAAATATAGAAAGTCAGTCAATCTAGTCCCCTTCCGCTGTTCCAAGAGCGCAATCTTTGCCAGCCGCCCAGACCCCTTTTCGTCACGGTCCGCCGGCCGCGAGAGCATCTACTGGTAGCAACCAAGCCGATCGTCGCGGGAGGCGCAAAAGAGGGTTTCTACTGACCACATCGTCGGCACAGAGTGTGCGTCTTGTTGTGGCGCTTTCCGAAGCTGGAAGTTCCCTTGGCTACATAATCGGGGTCAGTCTCATTCGTGGGTGGTGGGTGGCTTCGTTTTCGAGGATAACGCACTCATCTTGACGGCGAGACTACTGTAATTGACGACCCGGTTAGTAGGTTACGCAGAAAGAATATGGAAACGCGTCAATCGGAGATTTCTGCTTCGGCAGACCAATAAATATTCATACCTTCAATGATGTCTGGTCGTGATGTCTGGTCTGGTGATTTGCAAGAGAGATGGATATTTTTTTCGTGTGGAGTGTGGAGTGTCATTTGCCGGGTGGGAAGTCAGCCCTCCCAAGCCACACCTAGCCACACTAGGGCTCTACGCTACCGCCTTAACTGTCTTATCAAGACACGGCTAACAAGAACCACTGCTAATCATGGCCCAAGCCATCTACGGTCTAGTCGAATTTGGCACAGGCATCGGCCCCGGCGACAACGATACATGCCTACATCCTACGTAGTTCATTATTTGTATAGTACCTAATAGGTAGAGTAGAAGCCGTGGAATCGAACCCAGCCCAAATGTACATCTGAGTTACGTAGTCGATTATTTGCCATTTTGCTCGAAGATTAATGTGCCTGTCACGTGCCTGACGCAACGGGGGGGTGGTGTCAGCCTCCCCAGGCATCACCACTCCAAAAGATGCCGGGACCCTTGCCAGCTTAATAACATGTCCCTTGATAAAACGGTAAAAGCATAAGAGACATCTGGAGCTAGGGGTAGGTTGAATGCCCCTCAGCCCCGCATCGACCACCCCTCCGATCATGGTGACAGGCCCATGTGATAGTACCTACCTGTAAGTACCCAGCAGGTAAGAGAAAGTGGTACATGTGGTCGACTACGGGGCAGATCACGACTCACAATAACCGAGTACACCAGGCGGACAGGATACTTTTCCTTCAGCGTAAGCGGGCTGAGCTCGACATACTTCTCCGATGTTAATCGATTATTATCAGCGAGTTTCTGCCATTTTCCTGCCACAACTTGTCCACCTAAACCGCGTGTACAGATGTGTATATTGGACATGCCTTAGGTACACCTGTAGATAAGCCGATAGGTGTACCTACACACCTAGGTAGCTAGCTCTTATTGGACCCCTTCTCCTGCACCATCATCATCTTCCGCTGCTTGTCTTTAAGTTACCGAATTCCGTACCTCAACTTTAACGTAGCTCCCTACATCCTACAACCTACATCCGACGTCGTACATCCATACACCATACATTTAAATATACGCCGTACCCGCAACTGGTGACCTACATCGACATTATTAATTTTTGGACACGTCTTGACGTGCACGGATAACGCCCTCTTTCTTTCGGTTTCGGAGCATACATTCTACCTTTGTCTCTGAGCCTCCGATCCCCCCCAGCTCCGTTATCATTAAAGCATACACTTCACAACGTCCCTGCCTGCACCTTGATACATAACTTAACTTCTCATCCCTTTAAGTCGCCTACCTTAACCCACTATACCTACCTAAAGCACATAGGCGAGGACTCTTGCCCTCAGCCCCCCCGCTGCCCGAGATGAATATCATTTACTCGACAGTCAACAGCATCCGGGACAAGTACACACCCGTGAGCCATACTTCCACGTTTCGGAAGACCGGGCAGATCACTCCCGAGGAGTTTCTATCCGCTGGTGATTATCTCGTCTTCAAGTTCCCCACTTGGTCCTGGGCCGATGCCGAGTCGGAAGCCAAGCGCGTAAGCTACCTACCTCCCGGCAAGCAGTTCCTCGTCACCCGCAATGTCCCTTGCAACCGCCGACTTGACGATGACTTCGCCGGTGATGCCGGCCATGAGGAGGCTGTTGTTGGGGATGGCGACGACTTCAAGTCCAAAACCCAGACTGATGACGACGGATGGCTACGTACCGGCGGTCTCACAAGCTCTCAGCCGCTGAAGGCCCGCGATGTCCGGACTGTCGACGATGCCGGGAACGTGGGGGATAGTTTGGATGACGACGACGAGATCCCCGATATGGAGGATGAGGACGACGACGAAGCCATCATCCAGGATACCGATGCACACAGGAGGGCCGGGTGAGTTCTTAGACGATTCTTTCCTTTCCCCGTGGACCGGTGCCAATCTCGGTCCCGCCGACAGGCATATGCGCTAACCGTCCCATCTTCCTCACGCCTCAGTGCGCGTCGAACTTACACGCTCTACATTATGTACTCACCTTACTACCGGACGCCGCGCCTGTACCTGTCAGGCTACAGCGAGGGCCAACCGCTTGCGCCGCACCTTATGATGGAGGACATCGTTGGTGACTACAAGGACAAGACAGTGACTCTCGAGGACTTCCCCTTCTTCGCTTCCAACGTCAAGATGGCCAGCGTGCACCCCTGCAAGCATGCTTCTGTCATGAAGACACTTCTGGATCGTGCCGATGCCGCCTTGAAGATCCGACGGGACAAGATGAAGTCGGGGAAGACGGTCGGCAATGACGGGGGCATGGAAGGCTTAGTGGACGAGATCAACAAGCTTGACGTGAAGAGTGCCGAAGCTGCCGCCGAATCGAGCAATGATGATTGGGAGGAGGTGGAGGCAGAGGACCAGGAGGTCGCTATTCGGGTTGACCAGTACCTGGTAGTCTTCCTCAAGGTGCGCATCATCTCCTTACCGTCGGGCTGCCTCTCATTCCCCTTGCTATTCCCCTCTTTTATTCCCGTCCATCTGTGTGTATTAACACTCTTCTAGTTCATGGCCAGTGTCACCCCCGGCATCGAACATGATTTCACGATGGGCGTGTAAATCTGGGGGCAGCGTTAGTCGTCATGTTGTACTAAGTCTATTAGAGGTAGATCACATCACTTCTTTACTGTTTTGCAAGGCCTAAGGCGTTTGGGGGTCAACAGGTTGGGACTTTGAGTTTCTGGTATGGTGGCACGGAATAAACCGCCAGGTTTCAGTGGTTGGTCGGCTGTTTGGTTGTTTGGTTGTTTGTAGAGTGGGATACCACGTCCAATTCGTCCGTATGACGCCCTCATCAGTCACTTTTGTTGCTGTTTCCGAAGGCGTGCATCATTTAGGGTGCCAGTTGCATGGCACACAGCATCTAGCATGACGTCCTCATAATCCCTCCTATCTTGAGAGGACGAACAGAGACGAGTTCGCCTGCGCGTTTTATAGCAAGGTGGATTACGCGGTTATATTACAGAAAGGATGTACTACCTACTTCGTGCACCAGCCCCGTCGCACCTCACAAAGAACAAACCGAAACTAGCACATCCAAAACGCGTACCCGGACATGTGGACCTGGTCATCTAAGCACGCAAATCCTCTATCCTCTATATACATCGCTCATATCCGCTGGTCCCGGAGGTCCTCCGGAACAATTTCCGGTCGGCCCTTGCCAGCTTCGCCCGGATCGGCCTTGCCTACTACCTTGTCAGGCACATCTGAAGCTGAGTCGGTGACCGGCAGCGGGTCGGCACGCCAAAAATCCTTCTTTCCCCCCATGAGACGCACCGTCCACTACAGCGATTGAGTTAGCAACAGCTCTATCAAATGTATCAGATGGGGCACCGAGGGTCTGGTAGCGAATCCCTCCGGGCTGGGCGTACAAAGGAGCCGCCCCGTGTCCTATTGGCACAGCAGGATTGGGTAACGACTCGGGATGACCTACCGGGGGCAAAATGCCGCCAGAGATGCGCCAGGTCCACGGGTCCTTGAGGGCCTTGTTCTCTGGCACGAGACGACCGCCTGAGGCCTTCTCGATGAGCCACACGGTGGTGTTGATAGTGATATACAGGCAAATACTACCAATAAGCCCGTCGGCAATACTATAGGTAAATGGCATAAGAAAAATACCGACGAAAGCCGGGATCGCGTCGCCCATATACTTCCAGTTAATCTCGGTGACGGACGACATCATCATTGATCCGACAAGCACCAGTACACAGCCTGTCGCCCACGGAGGGATGGAGGCGAATATCGGCGCGAAGAAAACAGAGGTGAAGAAGCAAAGTCCGGTGACTATAGCTGTCAAACCAGTCTTCCCGCCTTCAGAGATACCGGCGCCAGATTCCACAAAGGCGGTGACCGGCGGACACCCCAGGAGTGCTCCGATGGAAATACCAATAGCATCAACCATGTAGGCAATCGATGATCCCTCGAAGTCCTCGGTAACGGGATCCACAAGGTTGGCAAAACGTGCCATCGAGTAGAGTGTACCCGTGCAGTCCAGGATGTCGACGTAAAGGAAGGTGATGAGGGCGAGACCGAACTGGCCCCCGTACTCTCCGATGTCCCACTCTTGGACAGTAAGAGTCCGGCCGATCTTGTGGAAGTCGACCACTCTTTTGAAGAAATCGAACGCGTCGTCTCCCACAGCTGTGTAAGGGAAATACGTGACCGGAGTGCCGCGCGGCCATGAGATGATGCTTACCAGGATGATGCCTGCGATAACAGCGCCCCTAACACGATACATCATGAGCATCACAGTCAGCACACCACCACAGAATATGCCAATCCACAGGGTAGGGTTGCGCATTTTCTGGGAGTCAGGGCAGAGACCCGAGACCATCGTCTCCTGGGGGCAGCCGGCCAGAACAATAGGGGTCGACGTGCCGCCGTGTAAGAGACCGATGCCCTCGCTGTAAGTGAGACCGATGAGCGTCAGAAACAGGCCGATACCCACGCTCGTGGCCAGCTTGATCGATCGCGGGATGGCACGGGCCAACCACTGCCGCATGCCGAACAGGGCGAGGCCGAAGAAAATCCACCCTTCTACGAACGTCGCCGTGAGTGCAACCTCATATGGCACCGATCCGGTGCCATGGCGTCCAACAACAGTATCTTTTTAACAGGATTACTGAGGTCAGCCAACTTTGAACCACACGTCGGACAAAGAAGCCGGTTCTTGGGGAGGACCGTCGCAGGGTTGGTCTCGACTTACACGCGAAATATGCGTTTAGCCCCATGCCGGGTGCCAGAGAAACGGGTCTATTACAAGTTTAGCCAAGACCATGTTGTGAGCGGTTTAAGGAATACGGCGCACAGGTTTGCAAAGAGACCCATTGCAAAGGACGTCAGCGCCGAGATAGCGGCAGTGGCGGTGACGATATCGCGCTTTATTTCGGCGGCACACAGCAGGTACTCCTCGTTAACATCGCAAAACGGATCATCCGGACCACCATTGCACACACACGTACCGCCGGTATCAGCGACGATGGATGAATTCACGGCGATGATATAGGCCATGGCAAAGAAAGCGGCGATGCCAGCACGGATCTCGGTGAAAAAGTAGGAGCTTTTACGCTCCTTGGGCTATTCATGTTGCTGATCAGTCCTCGGGCAACACGGACGACGTAGAAGAGTCGTAGATGTGCTTCTTTGACTTACGTGACCGGAGCCCTCAAGCCTGAACCATCGCCCGACGGGGCTCTTTGCGACCCTGAGGTTCGTATCGTGCACCCACCCCATCTTGACGAAGTCGACGCCTCCTGCCGCACCCTCTTCCCGATCGCAACCTATCGAGCAAGAGGCTGCTAGATGGTGATTACAACGCTGTTAAGCGCTGACGTAATTAAACGAGAACGGAAATGAGAAACGAAAAGAGAAGACAGGACAAATAGGTCAAATAAGAAAGAGGCGACCTGGTTCGGTGTGAAGGACGTCCTCCACAAGCAAAAGAAGTCTTATTCCTAGGCCCGTGCCGGTTTTATAGTTTCTGATAATAGAGTACCAACAATGCGAAGTCACGAAGACGCAGCCAGAGCAGATGGTGATGGCCTAGCGTTTCGTGTTTTTGCGTCACAATATGCACCAGATATTCACTCGTGGCACAGGCAAGGTTCGGAAGAGCATTCACGCAGCATTTTCTCTACAAGGAAGCCGGACGAAAGGGAGGAGAAACGGGAAAATCGGACAAGGACAGTAACAACAGGAAGGACCCCATAACGTCAGGCTACTCGCGAAGCAGGCTAGCGGCTTGGAGATGGGTTCCTGGCCCACGATCTCTCGCAAGGGCCTGGGTCAGACGAGATGATAATCCACAGCTAAACAGGTTCAGTTGTCATCCTTATCAGTTGGTTCCCGTACTCGATTCAAGGAATGCCTCTAGTATCAGGAGCACTTACGAGTCCAGACGTCGGCACACTCTCTGGACCCCCACAAAAAAAGCTTTTCTCTTTTTACCATCTCCTGATAACGCAGACTAACGTAATCCGATCTACCGTAGCTCTCTCTGGGGCCGCAGACGAGGACGCGCACCATTATTATTCTCAGTTACCTACAATACGCAGGGTATTTTCTGTTAGTCGCCTCCACCCGATCCACTGTACGTCGATGTAAGTTGCCATACACAAGATGGGAATGGATATAATCTAGCAGTTTCGTTATGCTTTCGTACTCTCGAGAGCTAAAGTGGATCTGGTAAGAGAGTGGCTCATGTATATCCCATACAATTTCTTCGGGGCTCTACTTTTTAGCCACTTACGGCAACAACCGGGCCTGTGGGGGTGACTAACAGAAAATACCCTTGTGTATTGGTATCATATCGTCGATGGCTCCTTATCAATGCAAATCACACCTCTTGGCTGAGCATGAAAGCTGCTGGTAGCAACTGAAACTAGTCTTTCGCCGATAGCGAAGTGGAACGCTTCTTCAACTACGGGCTACAGCCCTAACCTTCATGAGACGGAGAGTCCCCTAGAACTGGAATCATGAGTACGTGCTCTGAGGGTCGACCACCCTGTGTATCAGAAGCCGCCTATTGTCCAACTTACAAAGTTAGGTAGTGGGTAAAGGTAGCTTCACGACACCATCGCCGTAACTACTACCCTTAGCCATGCGTATCCCATTGAACTTTCCCGGGGCTGAGGTACTATAAGATCTGTGTATACCCTTCGTATTGGGGTTATAGCTGGAAAGATGGACAGAGCTTAGCCTGGTCACTCATTCCACTCCCCGAAGCGAAAATCGTCAATATCCATTGCCCACTAGGCCAGAGATGGAATGCAATCCCTATCTCGCCAAGCTTTTCAATATGTATGTGTTTAGATGGGCCAATAAGGTAATGCGCGGACCCTGGCTGCATTCAATAAGCCACTAACGAACCATTCCCTGGGACTTGTCTGTCTGGTTGGAGAGTTATCTTCGTCTCACCAACGCTAAAGTAAGCCTAATAATGAAGTCAGATTTTCTTGCTGTCCTAGACTCTATAAGACCGTAGTAAGTCAAGAAGCCGTACAATGTCTAGATCTCATATTGCAATGTGCTGTCTGGATCAACTGAACCACAAGGAGAGCACCATCATGTCACGTTTATCTCGGGACCAAGAAGAGGCCATTTAACAGACGATGCTAATGCGAGCTTCTGCTGACGCGAGTATCTCCTTCGACCCCTAAACTTTATAGATGCGCTATGGTCGCATAGGAGGAGTCGTTGCTTGGGGGTGGATACACACACTTACATGCATAGCAGTGCTCATAAGATCTTCCAGCCACTGAAGTTGCAATGTGGCATCATAGAGACTGTCCTTCCTGGTGCTCATGGAAGTCACCACGGTACCCTAAGCGGGTTCTCATGCTCGTCAAAACAGCGTAATCGAGTTCGGCGAGGAAATTTCTTGGGTTGTCGTTCTTGAGTTTCTGTCGTTGTATGACAAGGGTCCGATATCTCAAGTGGCTACTGACCTCCAACAGCAATCTGTAACACGAGCTAGTGATTCTACTGTGCCAGTTCTACTCCCTACCGTTCCACGGTTGGTCCCCGCATATAACAGGACCAGCTGGCAACGTAAGGCCTGTCCTTCGAGGTTACAGCTGTCGTCCCAGTTCTGCACACTTTCGTGGCTTCAAGGTGGTTTTATTGTGCCCCTTATGCGCAGTATTGGGGGATTCGCGGAAACCATGTTTGGGGCGGTAAACGGTCCCTAACACCAGATTGCCGTTGGGTGTCGGCCGGTCTGCCTCCCCGGCTTCAGCTTGGCTTCGTACCGCGTATGCGAGCTACATAAGGCTTACCATAGTTCCTAGCCGGCGTGCAACTTGTCGTTCAGTAGAAACATACATGCACTGATGCGCGCAAGCCAGCAAACGGAGTCCGGGTCCATGGAGCTCGTTGGACGGCGCGGCCAACTTGACGTGGCCTTGGGCAAGTCTATCTCCTTCTTCGTCGATCATCTCGCCCCACAAGACTCCGTATAGCTCAGCCAATACACCCCCGAGGTAAACTTTTTACGATCTCTACATACTAGTGTCCCCATCGTCTATCACTGCTCTCATGGATGTAGAGTCCATGTGGCACCGCCCGTATGGGAAAAGTGAGACAATGAACCTGGAGATTAAGGGATACCGACTAGGTACTAGGGGGCAGAGCTGACCTTGGAGCGTCCATGTTTTCTTACGATATAGTAGCCTGCGCACCGTAGAAAGGGGGCGGGGCAATGGCAGCGAAATACACTGACAGAGACACCATTGCTAGAGAAAAGGCAGCCCCCCGGCATGGCCCGAAAGTCCAGTGCTAGGAGCGGGTTCAGAGACAAGGGAGCTTGGGCTTTTTGTCGCGTGATTGAATACTACCTACGAGATTCCACTTCTTGAGATACCTCGAGCGAAGGACAACACTCTCGGTTTACTACCTACCCACGCTTGACCTATCCCTTCCGTTCGCACCTGACGCAGCCCCCTCACGTAAGGCCGTGGGTGACCCATACCATCCCCTCGCCCCATTCGGCATCCCTCCAAAGCCTTGCACTGGAGAAGCCGCCACCCTATACTTTATGCGCTTCTACTGGTTCAAGTTCCAGCTGCTTGTTGATGTTGTTCCGTACCTTGTCCTGGATATCCTTGCCTTCAAACATGAATGATAACTCTTCCAGTCTAAGGAAGCGTCTGAGTTAGTGAGGTTCTAAATAGTCATACCCTTTGCGCGTGCGGACAGAGAAAGGGCACAGCCTTGTAACGCGTAACGGCGATGGGGAAAAAGGAGTGCATAACCGGTAAGGGATATAAGCTGGTGTTCACATACGTTCGATTGTGTGTCTCCGGGAAAAACAAGTATACCGTCGCGATTTCTACCAATATCCAAACACAATAGACGATATAGTATTTCCAGCCAATACGGTCCAATGCGATCGGATTAACATAGGTGTTGAAGAAAACAGCGAATCGGACAGTCAACTGCTCGACGGCTATCCCCTTGGAGCGTTGCTGGTAGGGGAAGACCTCGACCTATAATCTTTCAGAGTTAGTAGTTTCTTCCCCATGCCGATGCGAGCTATCTACAGTCCTGATGTATGGGTCATCGGCGTAAGGGTTATAAAGCGCCCCCCGGCGAAGGGCACAAGGAGAGAGCGGAGAAGACGAGGAGGGAGGCGGGAAATTGAAGATGAACGATAGGACGGAATCTGTAATATACTGAGCAGGAAAAGGGTAAGGACAAGCGGAAAATGGAATACGGGGTGCTACTCGCCATGTACGTGTAGGTCAGCGCATTCCAACCAATGTTGTAGAAGGGAGAGTACAAATAAATAAAGACAAGGACGGGAATGGCCGCCTTTGACGTATTTGTAATGGCGAATCGTGCAGATGCTACAGTCCAGACGGTGTATACCTATAGACGCGTCAGCTCTTCCGCCTCTAGACAAGTTTCCCAGTTAACACAATCCCAAGGCCGTGGTATATAGAGACAAGCAGGTACGAGATAGTGCGTATACGCAACTATCAAGCATATACAGAGATCAGAAAGGGAGACGGTCAATATATGGGCATATCCTACAGCGGCCGTGCCGATCGTGCAGATCAAAAACATCCTTCGACGGGGATAGCGAGGTGCAACTAGAGCAATTGGTAGTGCATTCCTGTAGCACTTGGAGTCAGCAATCCTGGAGACGCAACCGATAGAACAATGGATCCGAGTCTCAGGTGACGCTAGCTCCGGAGAGATTCTCGAATTGGGGGGGCCGGGTGTTATGGGCTACGGATATCGAAGATACGAGAGCCATGGCGTTACTCACATCAAGCCCCAGCACGTATTACTTAGGATAATCTTCTGGGTGGTGCGATTATCGGATATACCGACAAGATTAAGAATCTTCTTCATATAGAAAGAAATGAGCCCGTTACCACTCCATTGAGTAAAGAATCCAACAATAGCAGCCAGCAGGAAACGGCGTCGCATTGGCGGGTCACTATCGCCCCAGGTTAGCTCAAGTTCCATACATTACTGGCAGAGCAGATGAGCGATGAGTTATTACCGAACAACGTCTGCCCAGACAAACGCCGTGGCATTCTCTCTCTCCTGGGCTATGGTACTTTGAATCTGTGCGTACTCCAGACGGACAAACTCGTCGCCATCTTCACCCTCGCTGTGATATTTCTGGAGAATTGCGTACGCCTCTTCACCCCGGTCCTTCGATATCAACCATCTTGGGCTCTCAGGGCAGAAGGGCATGAAACATCTGCAACACTAGCGTCAGTGAGAGAGACAGGGGGCATTACATAGGGAATTCGGGATAGTTCGGTGGCCTCTTTTCGATGTGGAAGAGACACCGGAAAGAACGAATTGCAGTAGCGGGGGCATGGGAGAGAAGATGATAGTGGCCTTAACGCACATCTGACAGAAGCTCGGGACGAACTGAAGGAGGGATGGTATCCGCCAAGCCCAGGTTGTGGTCATCTGAAAGGTCCCATACGTAACACCGGCCGCTACGATGGCCCCTACAAACCAAGACGCATTGAATAGCGAAGTCATGATAGCTCGCTCCCTGGCAAAGGCTAGCTCGCCAATTAAGGCGGAGGCATTCACGATAGCAAAGGGAATGCCGAACCCGAGCACCCATCGTGAAGCAAGGAACATTCTAACAGTCGTAGAACCAGCCTGCAGACCCGCACCAAAGCTCATAAGCAGCGAGGCGGCCACGATGGTCCATCGACGGCCCAGATACTGCGAAACGGTCGGGACGAAAGGAATCGCCATCAGGGCCCCCAAAGAGTACATAGCGTTTAACAGACCGAGACGGCCTTCCGTCGGGTTATCAAAGTCTGCTTGCATATTAGAATTCGTCAGATGGATCAGGCGAGCCTGTTCGAGGCCACTAGTTTACCATACACTCTACCCACTGCATCATCTGTGGTCAGCATGGTCTGTTCGAAGGAATCGGTGAATTATTAGGATTAGTTACGTGGTTTCTTCGAAGAAAGAAAATTCACTGTGAATCCCAACGGAGAGTTTTATCCTTGCGTGGTAGTGAAAAGGAGGACGCAGGGAAAGGAGCGGCGGCGGGTGCTTACAGAGGTAACGGCCTGGAGAGAGTTCATCATGGACGAATCGAACCCGGATGTCCATTCAACCCCCAAGCCACAAGGCACGAGAATTAGATATAGAAACCTGAGGTTCGGCTTATGATACCATCGTTTAGTATCAGCCTTTGCGATGGCCGTGAGCCGAGACTCGCCGACGTGCTCCTCTTTAGATCCAATGATGGCCATTACAAATGCGCGGAGTCAAGTTACGGGTACAATTAAGCAGCAATAGAAAAAAGTAAGCTGCATCCAGAAGGGAGCGACCGAGAATCTCATCCCGAGTCTCCCAGGCGGCCCCTGTGAATTAAGTAACGTGGAGGCACATGGCTGAGGTATCCCGGCGAAGGCTCCTTGGGGTATCATTACCCCGATATATCCGCATAACACCCACCGTGATTGTTAGGCAATACCATATTTAGCCCTGCATACATACGGAGACGGATCATCCGCCCGCGCGCCTTGCTTATTAGGACCTCTTTGGGACCTCAACACATCGTGCAGGCAGGCAGGTATGTCTTCAAGGTCGAACCCCACATCATTGGCAGCACCCGACGTAACAGCCTGAGTGGGGAGCTGTTTGATAATACTAAAGGGAGCGATCCGAGAGGAATCCTACGACCTGGGGTCGTGAATTTGCGGAGGATGCGGGGAACCCTGCGCTCACACACTTCCTACTCTGCTGCTCACTGTACGATACGCAACGTCTGCGGTGATATTTTCGTATGTACGATCGACACCAGGATCTCGACTCTGCGCTCCAGACTCCATACTTACGTGGGTAATACACACATATATACAAGTGGTGAGTTGGCTGGACCGACTTAAGGCGGAGCTGAAATGGGGAGGGCTGGCATGAGCTGGTGATTCAGAGAAGGCATAAGTTCGCAGGGAGTATTCGTGCTCATTATAATCTTGGCGCTCTGCCAAGCAAATTCGCAGTGTTGGCAATAATGCCCCTTGGCTAACGTAGACGTTGCCACAGCCGGCAGCAGCCGCCTGTACTTCCCCGAACCGGTAGTGCGGTGCTGGGAGCTAAAGCCGATGTTTTGCCGTATGAGAGCAACAGGCATGTAAAGTAGGCTCTCTGCGGCAGATAAGCGGGGCCATTATTCCGTCACGTGAGCCCTAAAGTTACGGAAATGATTGTGTGGGTTCGAAACTTTGCGAAATACCAAAACTCCGTCGTCAACTCTGGGCGAAAAGACAAACAAGAGCATTTCGGTAGTGGTGTTGCTGCTCTAGGGAACTCACTCAATCAACACAAGACAAGGCACTCATCACATCACATCCAAGGTAATTTACCGATTAATTCTACTTCCCATCAATATCGCTTTTGCAAGGGTGCGTTGGCTGACATTTTGCCAGATGGTTACCATCACCAAGAAGCGTACGATTGTTCCGACTCCTCCTGCCCAATTTATGCAGCGATTACCCAGCGACCCTCCCACGGATTCTGTCTACTCGCCAACATTGGGCTTGGGAACAGAAGTATTGACGATGGAGTTATAGACAAGCCCTCGTTTACGAGACACCAGAGTGACCGTTTCAAATGTCGTATGTGGCCCTCCTCCTTTCTCGCTTCCACGCTCTGCTCAAGCGACTAACCTTTCCGCTCTTCCAAAGTCTCGAGCAGCTGGCGCAAGCCCAAGGGAATTGACAGTGCTGTCCGCCGTCGCTTCAGAGGAAGGGCCGCCATGCCCAAGATCGGCTATGGTTCCGCAAAGAAGACCCGCCACATGGTTGGTGTAACTCGATACAATATATCTAGCAATAGATGTTGATGCTCCTCATAGATGCCCTCCGGACACAAGGCGTTCCTAGTCCACAACGAGAAGGATGTCGAGCTTCTCCTGATGCACCGCAAGACCTTTGCTGCCGAGTAGGGCTTTTCCTCCGGATAGATGTGTTTCAGGGGTAACAAGCATGTGGCTGACGGTTCTCACCAGGATTGCTCACGGCGTATCGTCCCGTAAGAGAGTTGGCATCCTCAGCAAGGCAAGAGCATTGGGAGTCAAGGTGCGATCCAGGTTTTGCGACAACATTCGAGATGCGGGTGCGCTAACTATGTTAGGTTACGAATCCTCGAGCTAAGGTGACGACCGAGGTCTAGGGGGGAGTTCAGCGTGGTAAACGGTTCGGGGGCTGCATTCATTCACACGTACACCGGCATATCGGCTGCTTGGGTTATATTATGCCTCATTTCGCAAAAGTAGTCACCCGGACCGTTATAAAGAAGCATGTGCTAGCTGTGGAGCCTTGCCAGACGACACGGCAATAGATCAGCATGAGGAGCATGGGTTATGGCTTCTTAATGCTTATTAGATCTCGTGAATACAAGGGCTTTCCCAAAGGACAGAACCAATGAAGAGACAAAATCAATGGTACATCGAGGAACACGGGTGAATTAATTGCACAGGTTATGTCACGTTTGCCGGCGAATTTTAAGGCAGCTGAATGGCAGACCGTACAGAATGTTTGTCCTTTCACAATAAATCCAAATTATTAACATTGCTAATATGCCGCTTAAAGCGTATTAACTATAAGATGGTAAGGTAGCCATTGGTCCCTTTACTTGCATCAACTTACCTCACTAGAATCAGGTCCTTGGTTTTGAGGTGTGGCTACGCCTGCGGCGCGGCTGTGGCTAGGGCTGTGCAAAAATCTGTAGCTTCAGGGACCCTCTAGTGCGGCAAGTTGAGATTCTTTGAGCTTGTTCTGCGCAGTCCGATTACCTCAGCTAGCTCAGGCCCCACTGGCTCGTTCTCCATTTTCTTCAAAGTCACTTAAGTACTGCTCCATAACGCTAAAAATTAACTAATCAAATCCCAAATCCCCGTAACGAACCAGCGAGGCCTGAGTTGTAGTTGTGCGAAAGAGGGGTCCGTTTTGTATATTTACTTCTTTGAAGAAACCAAAACCCGTAATATCTTAATAATAAAACCTTTCTTATAATTATATATATCTATACAAATTTTTTCATTATAGCTTATTACCAATATTATTCTGATTCTGATCAAGACCTTTTTGCGATTCCTAAATATTAACGCGTCCAATAGCTGTAACCCAGATGTGTTGCGTTATTATTTCTTTTTTTAGAATACGATAAATCCGAATTTTTCCAATTTTACTGCGCGAACTTAACAGAATAGGATATACGTAAACATGCGTTAACATTTTGGATTAATATCGACGGACGGATATGGGTTTTAAAAGTTTTATTTGTGGTGAGATTTTTTTTATAATGATATAAGCCGAACGTCTAGTTCGACTATTTGGATTAACCGGTTAATTAACGTATTAAAAATGAACAAATAGGTATAAGCTGTTAACCTGCAAAAATCAGCAGGAATTTATTATTCCTATTAATTAAAACATTGTTATAAGCAAATACTATAATACGTTATACGAAAGGTTTGTAACTTTCGTAAAAGGGCCTAGATTCCGCCGCCCACCGAATTATCTTTTATTCGAAGTTAAAGTAATTTGGATTATCTTGGATAAAGGTAAACAGTTTATAAAGACGTTAGCTCTTAACTGGTTTAAGTTTTTGATTTAAATAGTTGTATATCTAAGGGAAAAAATAGCAATCGTATAATGCGAAATGGAAAGCGAAGCAGTTTCGTCGTAATACCGATCCAGACGTTTTTACGTATTCTTTTTTTATGTTTTTAGCTATTATAGTTAAGGTCGTTTCCATGATTAACAGCAGTTATCTGCCTTATTTATTAAGTAGGTTCTTAATATTTTCGGATATATTGCGAAATAGAATCGATACATTAAAAGGGGTTCAGTATTTGCACAAGCTATTACACGTTAAATAAAAATGTAATCCAGTTATCCAAAGTAATTGAGGTAACTGTATTATTTCCTTTATAATAATAAGGTTTTGATTAAAAAAAGTTAAGTTTTACGACTAGATATAAAAAACACAATATCGTATTTTAGTACGATAATTTTAACGTTTAAAATTATATTCGTAATATAACGTTTTAATACGGTTTTGTTATACGAAACCTTAACACTACCGTTGCCCGATGTTATAGCCATATCTTTAAAAGAGTATTAAAATAATGCATGTTCCGTTTTAATTAATATGTTAGCAATTACAGTAATCGAATGCAGAAATCTGGCGTAACTTTCTGGATGTTCTCTAAGTTGTTCTAGGAATGGACAAATCTAGTCCGCGGGTTACCTCAGCTAGCTCAGGCCTCGCTGGCTCTTATTCTAATGTACTATTATATCACGCTAAAAATTAACCAATCAAATGCCGTATTCCCGTAACGAGCCAGCGAGGCCTGAGTTGATGTTGTGCGAACAGGGGTCTCATTTGCAACTTTTCTTGCATTTCTTTTAAAGAATCCAAAGATTTAAATAAAAAGAAACGGTTACGTAATTAATTCAAGCCTGTTAAGTATGAAACTACATATACGCGTCGAATATAAGCTAATATGCATATAGGAATTTTTTCAATTTTTTCGGGTAACAATTGCAGCCAATACGGCCAAGTTCAGACCTGGGAAATGTACGACCGCAACGCTCTTATCGCTGCGACGCAACAACCACCGGTCGCAACATTCTGCCATGGACCTTCCAAGGGTAACTCAATATGAGAGAAGCCCGTACAGTTATTCTTTTGTCCGTACGGGTTGTGGTTGTTGCGTCGCAGCAAGGAGGGCGTTCCGGACTTAATTGACCCCAACCTTCTCATAGCTGCAACCCAACAACCACAACGCGTACGGCCGAAAAAATCGATATACGGACTTTCCCCATACAGAATATACTAAAGAAGCCCGGTGCACGATGGTGCGACCAGTGGTTGTTGCGTCGCAGCGATAAGGGCGTTGCGGTCACCCATTTCCCAGGCCTAAACTTGGTCGTATTAGCTGCAATTATCGCCCGAAAAAATAGAAAAAATCCCCCTATATATATTAGCTTATATTCGAAACGTATTTCAAGTGACATACTATGCGGGCTTAATTTAGTTGCGTAATAATTTTTTTTCTTATGAATCTTTCGATTGTTTAAAGAAAATGGAAGGAAGTTGCAAATGAGACCCCTGTTCGCACAACATCAACTCAGGCCTCGCTGGCTCGTTACGGGAATACGGCATTTGATTGGTTAATGAATTGGGACGGGGAGACTCAGCCTTGATCAGAGCATTTTTGAAGACTGGGTTACAATAGAATAGCCGAGTGAAGCGGTAATGAAGGCAAACGCAGAACTGCATTGACGGTGTTAAACCTAACTCTAGAATGATGATGTGTGCTAAAGTGCGAGAGGTGATGAACAGGGTTGATAATTAGTGACTAATAGTCAGACTACAGACTACACCTTGTAGTCATTAGTTAGTCAGTTAAGTAACTAAGACTACATTAGTTAATCAGTTAACTGACTACAAACTAATTACATTAGTTAGTGACTAATTACAAAATGACTAATAACTACAGCCTATAACGTCCCACACAAGCGAGCTGGCCACACAAGCGAGCTGGCCAAATTTTGGCACCTCGCAACAACAAATTCAAATAACTTAACAACAACATATCGCATTGATTAAAATCAATCGGATTCTTTTTCGCTAAACGTATCTACAACTTTTATACAAGTACGCGCATTATGTCCAGGCTTACCGCAAACGCCACACTTCCGTTCCTTGGTTTTAACCCTTTTGCGACGACCCCTTCTAGCTACTGTTGGCTGCATTTTTTTACCACCCCTTTCTTTTTGGGCCAAAAAAGCTTGTCCTTTTTATATAGTAAATGTTCCTTCTTTTTAAAAACGTTTATTTTTGGTTTTGCGACGTTTGCTTAAGGTATGGTTTATTTCGCGTAATTGGACGTTTTTTTCCCGAAAAAAAGCAGCTTTATGCAATAATAACATATACCCTTTTGTTATAAGATTAACCGATTTAAATAATCTTGTTGGCGAACTACCTTAATAATTTCTAATCTTTTGTTACAAATATCGTCCTTGTTTTGTTATTTTACGGATATTTTTAAAGGTTTTTGCGGAAGGTAAAATGGAACCGGCGGAGGTTAACGGGGAGACGGTCGGCGTAAGCACAACTAAAGGAACCTTTAATTCGGAAAAAACGTTATTGGGATTAAATAAAATAAAACCAGCTTTCGCAAATCCAGATTTAATGTTATTGGACGTTATAGCAGCTTGGAACGCGTCGTAAAAGCCGGCAAAAAAATCTTCCTTGACAATATAAGTATAATGGCGTTACATTAAATTTTCGATATATTGTAAATAAACGCATTTTAAAACAGAAAAATAAAATACGTTAAAAGGTTAAAGCCGATACGAAAAATACGCGGACATACAAAACGTAATAATATTATTATTAGCGTAATATTTTTCGAATTTTATCGAATAATAACTTTTATGGCCGTCGAAAATAAAAAAACGTTTCGAACTTTTCGTACGCGTTCGAATATACTTGTTAAAATGCTGGATTTATTCGAAATTTAATTTATTTATTATTTAATTATTATTACTTAATATAATTTTTTAATCGGTTACTGACAATAAGTTATTACGGTACCAAAACTTAAAATAATTTTTTCCCGTTATAATAATAAATAACGATATAATTTAACTTTAAAAATTAACAGCTTAAATAATTATAATTTATTTTTTATTATTTTATTACGTTTATTTAAAAGTTTTATATTTTTCGGTATTAATAATTATTATGCCCGTTATTATAAAAAGTTTTATTAAAAATTTAATTTCGTCGAAGTTATAAATATCTTTTTTTGCAATGCCGTATTTCGCGATTATAACCCGAACAAGCTTAAATTATTTACGAAACGTTTCTGGATTTTCGTATAAAACTCGTTAATAATCGATTTTCCGATTTAAACGCGTTTGGAATTTTTTTTGCCGTTTAACAAAGTTCGACGCCCAATTAATTCCAATCCGTTCTGTAACGCGCTAAGCTAGTAATATATTAGCCATATCTTTAACGTATTAAAGTCGGACAGGAAACGTTTGCGTATTTAGGTTAAAAACCCTTTCGACAATGGATTTCTTTTCGGTCGGCGTCAATTTTCGCAAATTAAGAGGAATATCGCCTCGAACGGGTACGCCGTAATTATCGCGTTTTTAAAATAGATACAGGAACTTTATATACAGAACTAAGCTTGTTATAACTTAATTTTAGATTTATCTTTTTAACCTGAACGGTTAAGTTCATTCTAACTTCTTTTATAAGACGTTCCATGTTGTAACGTTAAATAATAAGTAATAAAAGTTGGATGGTTGGAAAATTGCGAAATTTGGCCAGCTCGCTTATGTGGCCAGCTCGCTTATATGAGACGTTATATAATTTTCTTTTATTTATATTTATATTTATTAATAAAATTGTTAAAAATAGGCTAAAAATACGCTTTTTATGCGAAGATGTATAATAAATTATAAATAAGCATTGAAATATAATATACATTATTCCGAAACCTTTTTATTCGTATTTGTATTAACCGTTTAATGTTTCTTTGTTTTTCACATTGGATTTCCAGTTAATATCCTTTATTTATTCGTTTATATCTGGGTTTCGTATTTATTCGCTTCCGGCTTCGATACATATTTAAATTATTAATATCTTATTGCTTTTATTTAAAAGAAAAAGCTTACAATTTTTTAAAAAGCGCTCTTATGTACTTTTTAATTTTTAATTTCTTTATATTTTCCGTAAATGATAACTTTTTCATAGATAAAAATTAAACAACAAAAATAATATTTCCGTTCGCTTTATTATATATTGTTATTATAACATATAGTTAATAACATATAATACGATTTAATAACTTATAAAAGATGCAATAAAAAGTCTAAAAGGATAAAAATAAATTAAGATGGAAAAATAAATTAAATCGTACATAATAAACATAAAAGCTGTATAAGTAATTGCTATAAAAATTCCAATTTATTAACGTTTAATTTAAACAAATTCGAAGTATGTTAAAATTATATAACAGCGCTAAATCTATTTATAAAATGAAAATAACCCTATATAAGCTGGAGTTGTTTTTTTGGAAAAATCAAAACGGCTGGAAATTTAACTTTAAAATAAGGAAAACTTTTTAAGAAAATCTTTAGTTATTAGTTATTTGTAGTAACTAACTAAAACTAGCTACATTAATCTGTAGTTAGTCAGTAAGGTAACTAAAACTACATTAGTTAGTGGCCTGACTGAAACTACATTAGTTAGTTAGTAAGCTGATTAAAACTACAGTAGTCAGTTAGTCACTAAAAAATAACTAATAACTACAGACTACATTATCAACCCTGGTGATGAACATGTCTCCGGGGTTGTGCCCGGCGAAAAGAACTCCTAGAAATACACACGTGGAGCTAATTAATTGATCAGCCAAGCTATGCCCCCTAGCCCGGCACCCTGTACTATTTCAAGCTTTCTTTTTCGAAATAAAATTGTCCTTAATCTATCTTGAAAAATAAAAATAAAAACATAACGTAACAAATTCTCAACGTTATGGACCATACATAAAACCTATTAATTAATCTGATTAACGTTTGCGCGGTTTATTCTTTATCATCTTTATCTTAAAACTTCCTTCTTAACGTTTGGCCAGATTTTCTCGCTGCTTGGCCTTTTTTTGCTTGTTTTAAGCCTTGTCTTTTAGTTTTTCTGTATTAATTAATGGCTTGTACCTAGCCCAGCTAGGCCATCCTTATGGGAAGTATGGTTTAGGTCTTTGCCCGATATCTTCGAATATATCTCCTACCTACTTGTACGGTATAATATATTAACCTTATGCCATTGCCATTATTCGCTGATCACCAATTTTCGGTCGGGGCTTGTACTTTATTTCGAATAATGGTTTCGTAAATGTTAAATCAAAACATATAGCCTTAGATGTCGATAGGCCAGTCTGAATTAATGGAGAAAGGGGCATTAATATCGCAGGTAATCGTGCTAATAATTGACGAAATTGATTAAGGCGTTGCTTTGGTTAACGCCGTTTACCATAGAATAATCGGGCAGATTAATCAAAGTCTAGCTTATTGTTATCTTTTTAACTAGTGGAAACGGAAATTTTCCAGGCCATTTTTCCAGCTTTTTTTTTAAACGTTTTCGTGTTTTTGGTTTTAGGCCTAGATATCTTTTAATTATGCTGGTAATATTGTACTTTATTCGATATTCGCCGAATCCTATTTTATCGGTTATAATTTTATTTCCCTATTTTACAAGGTTGCGAGTAATAATGTAAAAGATATAGATAATCCATAATCCATAAATATAATATCTGGTTTAGATAAGTATTTTAACGATCGTTATACGGGCAGGCGGATTATTAAGTCCTAATTTTTCTTATGCTTTTCGGTATAATTGAAGTAATAACTGGGTACGATTTTCGGTAATATAAATGTCGAATATTAGTATTGAACGTTTTAATTGGACGTATAATATATTAACCTAACACCTTATTGGGCCTTTATTTATCCGGATTTTAATTTTGGTGGCAAATTATATATATTTTAGGTTTTAGGTAATAATTGCCTTTTTAGACTTATTAAGGATCGGATTAAACTTACTATATGCGATCATCCGTCCAGTTTCTGGAATAACAATTAAGGTTTTTAAAGGTACGTCCTGGCAGATTATTAGGTTAAAAGCAATAATATTTTCGGAACGTAAGTAGGTTCTGTTTTAAATGATTATAAGGGTTCGTTACAAATTTGCAGTTATTAAGTTACTTTAGTATTCCGTTAACTAATATGGCAGCGGGATAATATTTTTCCATGGACGCCGACCGTTTATGTTTATCGGGTATATAAAAATGGCCCGATTAAAACAAATTTAAGGCGCAATTTTTTTTTATTAAGAGTAGAACTGTTATTATGCATCTTTTTAAGGAATTGTACCATGTTATCGTTTTTCTATATAGGTATATTAGTTAATTATGTAAGCATTCCAGAATTCGAAATATTAAACTTTTTAAACTTTTCGCTTTTACCTTATATATTACGCTTCTTGGACGACGATAAAATAATTAAGAATAGATTAATTCATATGCTGAGGTATAATATTAGGTAACTTGGGGATAATAATAATAGCTAAGGATAATATGTAATATATGTATGTAAATATAGTATAAATGCTTTGTAAGTATTAAGGTATAGTTGTTGTATAGGTATAGGAATTCGCTAGAATTTGACAATAACTTATACGTCTAACTAATCAAGTATATATCAGGCCAATATACCGAATTTTTATAGATAAAACGTATGCGTTAACGTACCCCACCACCGAGTTGCGCACACCACCAAGTCGCGCGGTTTTTTTGCCATTTTAACCACGTAACTTCAATCACTTATTTCTCAACAGCATAACATAAAGCGGCTTACAAAAGCAGCTAGAATGAATCTAGCCGTTTAAGCGAAACGGAAAGATTCGCAACTTAGTTATAAACGGCTTTATGCGATATATGAAATTCCCGAATTTACAGTAAACCTTCCCGAGCCGATACAGTTTCTAATTTGCGCAAATTAACGCCGGCCGAAAAGAAATTTATTGCCGACCGAATCCTTAACCCAAATACGCGAGCGTTTCCTGTCCGGCTTTATTATGTTAAAGATATGGCAAATTTATTACTTACCTAACGCGTTACAAAACGTATTAGGCTTAACTGGGCGTCGAGATTTGTTAAACGGCAAAAAAATTCCAAACGTATTTAAATCGGAAGATCGATTATTAACGAATTTTATCTGAAAATCCAGAATTATTTCGCAAATAGTTCGAGCTTGTTCGGGCTATAATTGCGAAATACGGCATCGTAAAAAAGGATATTTACAACTTCGACGAAATTAAATTTTTAATAAAGCTTCTTATAATAACGGACATAATAATTACTAATACCGAAAAACGTAAAAGATTTAAATAAGCGTAATAAAAGAATAAAAAATGGGTTACAGTTATTGAAGCTATTAATTCCCAAAATTAAGCTATATTATTATTTATTATTATAACGGGAAAAATATTTTAAATTATAATATTACAATAACTTACTATTAACAATCGATTAAAAGATCGTATTAAGTAATAATAGCTGAATAACAAATAAATTAAGTTTTAAATAAATCCAGTACTTTAACAAGCATATTCGAACGCGTACGAAAAATTCGAAACGTTTCCTTATTTTCGACGGCTATAAAAGTTACCATTCGATAAAATTCGAAAAATTCTGCGCTAATAATAACATTATTACGCTTTATATGCCCGTATATTTTTCGTATCGGCTTTAACTTTTTAATATATCTAATTTTTTTATTTTAAAACGGGTTTATTTACGTTATATCGAAGATTTAATACAACGTTATTATACCCATATTGCTAAAGAAGATTTTCTCGCCGGTTTCTATAACGCGTTCCAAACTGCCATAACGTCCGATAACATTAAATCTGAATTTGCGAAAGCTGGTTTTGTTTTATTTAATCCTAATACCGTTTTTTTCGAATTGAAGGTTTTTTTAATTGTGCCTACGCCGACCGTTTCCCTACTAACCTTTGCCGGCTCCATTTATTCCCCGCCCGCGAAAACCCTTAAAAATATTAAAAAAATAACGCGGTAATTACGTTATTTACAAAAAAAAATTAAAAACTAACAGGATAGCTCGTTAACTAAAATAACTAAATCGGTTCATTTTTTAATTAAAAGTTACTTGTTAATTCTATACGAAAATATTTTTCTTCGGAAAAAAGCTGCCTAATTACGTAAAACGAATTATATCTTAAATGAACGTCGTAAGATTAAAAACAAACGTTTTTTTAAAAAAAAAGAAACACTTATTATATAAAAGGGATAAGCTTTTCTGGCTCAAAAAGAAAGGGGTGGTAAAAAAAATGCAGCCAATAGCTGCTGGAAGCAATTATCGTAAAAAGGTTAAAACTAAAGAACGGAAGTATAGCGTTTGCGGCAAGCTTGGGCATAATGCGCGTACTTGTGTAGAAGTTATAAATACGTTTAGCAAAGAAGAATCCGATTGATTTTAATCAATGCGATGTGTTGTCGTTGAGTTATTTGAATTTGTTGTTGCGAGGTGCTTAGAAACGCGCGACTCGGTGGTGTGCGCGACTCGGTGGTGGGGTACGTTAAGGAAATCCCATAAAATTTTATCCGAAGTTATATAAGAAAATGCCGTCGTCGTCACTTTCTTTAATTAGGTATATGCATTCGTTTTCGTATATATATTTCTTTTGCAACCTTTTTACAATATTACTTTAACTTCTTCCTTTATGCCTAATATATACCAAATATATATGTAATTATCCTCGTTGCATTGATTAATACTATTATAAGTTTTTATCAGTTACTAGATTACGTAATCCTTAGGATTTTTGCGGAAATGCAGACCTATGTAATTTTTTCCGTTTTATAAGAAAATCGTCCATTAAAAAGAAGTTCGGACCAGGTGATAAGCCTTTAGGTCCTGGTACCAAGAAATTTATCGATTTTAGGGTCTAAGCAAACATCGATAAGTTGAACTAAATCTTTGATTAAGGTTGTAAGATCTTGGCGGTATCAAATTCGTCCATATTTTCCAAGCTACCAACCCGTCTGTCACAGCAGGCCTAGCAGCCTGGAGCTGGCACACCTTACGTAACCCACCTTCCTTACTTGAACCCCTCACTGCCTTCATTCCATATAAGGGCCCTAGGCCCCTATCTATCTTTATAAAGAGACAAGAGTCTGTTCTGTCCTAACCCTACCCCATAGGAATAGATTGGTTACACCTAGCTTAAGCCCTATCGTAACAATTCAAACTCTTTTACCTTAAAGTTACCTATAACCCTAATCATAGCAATTATACTATTTAATACCTTTATAATTATACCTTCCAGTAATATAATAACTAAACTTTTTACTTAAGGCTTTTCGGGAAGCCATTACATAAACCTTAGCGAAAACAGCCGGAAACATTAACGAACCTCGGCTGATACGTTTACGAGCCCTTACTTAAAAACTTAATATATACCTTTAAATAATTAAAAGCTTACGATGTCTAACAATCGGACAGAAAAGCAAAAAAAAGGTTATAATAAAAAGATAAAATAACATCGACGTAAACGCTTTAAATTAACCGCGCTAACGAAAAAAGTAACCCGCTTATTAAAAGCTTTAATGAGGAATCGACGATTTACTTACCAAAAAAATAACCCTTTATCTTATAATTTGTACGATCCATTTAACTTGAAAAATAACTGGAATATATTTACTTCGAAGTATAAACGAATATTAAACGATTCGAAATCGAAATTAAATATAAATCTAAGAAAATATATCTAATTCGAATACGACAAATTGTTCTTCCGGTTTTATTACGCTAAATAAGAATCCTAAATCGAAAAATACAAAAGAATCTTCGAATATTAGTTACATAAATTCCCAAAAAAATAAACTAAACTTTTATTTATACGAAACAAAATGAAACAAAAATTACAAGCAACTTTTTAATATACGAATTAAATTCAGAATTAATAAAAAACTTACACATTTGACAAAATATTAAAAAAACGTTCAAAATATAAACGAAATTAAATATTCGATTATCGGGAAACTTAAAAACTAAGCTAGCAAATAACCTAAAGAAAGCCCGTTAACAACCGGGCCAGGACTTTCGAAAATTCGATTATTACTTTATATTATTAAAAACCTAACAAACTATTTAAAAATAAAAGAAGAGCCGGGCGAAATTTTATTACGTTAAATTACTTTTAGCCTTTAAACAAAATATGGTAAAATATGTAAATTACTTAGCTCAAAAACGAAAGAATATGGTAAACTTAGCGGCTCAACGATGGGACTTTTTAACAAACGCTAAAAAGAAAAATCGCAATTTTACAACTAATAAAAAGCGCTAACGAAAAAATAATAATCAAAATTAAGATACTAAGCAGAATTATCCTAATAACAAAACTGATACAGGATTTTAACAAAATTCTTTTTTTAATCGAAAAAACCGTAATAATTAAAAAAAAGACGAAAATCTTAAAAAGGTTAAAGGAATTCGAATTTTAACCGGCTTTATAATTATACTGCTAACAATAAAACCCTAAAACCAAAGACTTAACCACTTATTTTACAGCTAAAACGAACCCTTAACTTTAGCAGTAACGCTTACTTTAAATAAAAAAAAATTTATATTCGACGATATTGCCTTAAAAAAATAAAGTAAAAAAATGGGCTAAAACCCTAAATACAGCAATTAAACTTAAGCCTAATTTTTATTCTTTTGTTCTTATTTTGCGTACTTTACATATCCCATATACAATTATTTCCCCAAAAAAGAAATATCTTATATATACTAATGCTAATTTGAATTCCTACGCTGCTGTCGATTTAATTAATTACAGTTTTATTTAAAGTACAAGTTAATACGAACCTTTTATCGAACTGTAAACTTAAAAATACTTAGAAATGGATTTATCCTTACGTACGGAATTTACTAAATTAATATTATTTTTAGAAAAGAATAACCTACCCGTTAAATTAAACGTCTTTATATTACTATTAGTCAAAATCCAAAAAGAAACCCGAAAATCTTTTCTTATTATCATAAGCAATATTATAAGCCAACGTATTATCCTTAATTCGGGTTTAAATTAATTGTATTACGGTTTTTATACCTTATCTTTCGATTTACTTTTACCAAAAACTTTCGCGAAAGTTTGCAAAAACCGGGCAACCTGTTACGCCATTATTATTCTACCAAAATCAATATATATTAAAGACGAATCCGACAACATTTCGATTTCGAAATTTACGAATATCGAAAATCTTCTTAAAACCATTCGAAATTATGCAAACTTTTTTAACATTAATAATGTAAATATTTTACTTAACCGAAAAAAACCTGATTATACAATTAATCTTTCACCTAGCATTAAACCCTTTTATTCTTCCTTGTATCTTTTAATTTATAACGAATTACAAAAGCTAAAAATTTATATCGAATAAATAAAGGCTTACGGCAAAATTAAAAAGTTAATTAACTTTATTAAAATCTTTTTACTTTTCGTACCTAAAAAGAATAAAGAATTACGTTTATATATATACTACCGCAAACTTAATAAAATAACGGTTAAAAATCGTTATATTTTTCCACTTATTGCGGAACTACTTACCCGTATCGTAAAAGCTAAAATCTTTTCCAAAATCGATTTTAAAAATGCTTATTATCGAATCCGTATTAAAAAAGGTAATAAATAAAAAACTACGTTTTATATACGTTATAAGCATTATAAATTCTTTATTTTACTTATAAAATTAACTAATACCTTTACTACTTTATAAACTTATATTTATTAAACCCTTTAAAGCATTTTTAATTGTTTTTGCATAACTTACCTTAATAATATATCGATCTTTTCGGCAAATAAGGAATTTCATATAAAATACTTACAATAAGTAATCGAAAAGCTATAAAATGCCGACCTTTATGCAAAACTTTTTAAATACCAATTTTATTACCCTTTTATAAAATTCCTTAAATAACGTATCAGACAAGCGAGCGAGCCGTTTCTGGGCACTCCGCAACAATGCACCTCGATAACTCAACCACAACACATCAAATCAACTCAAATCAATCGAATGCTTATTTACTAACTATATCTCCAGCTTCTTTCCAAGTATGCACATTATATCAAGGCTTGTTACGGATGCCATGTTGCCATTTTTTCCTTCTAACCCGTATGCAACCAACTCTCTTCAGCAGCTGCTAACAGCAATTCTTCGCCACAACCTTTCTGCTAACCAAAATAACTCGTTTATTCTATATAGCAAGTATTCCTCTTACTAGAAAACGTCTGTTCTAATCGTATAATTACGTAAGTCTGGAGTTATTACGAAATTAAGCCCGACACGCCCTACTATACGCCCTGCCACACGCTTCGCGAAACGCCCCGCGAAACGCCCCGCACGGCCCCTCCATGCCCCCCAACACGCTTCCAACACGCTCCCAATACGTCCTATAACACGTTCTCCGACGTATATCTTTAACGTATTAAAGCCGGATAAGAAATGCTCGCGTATCTAGGTTAAGGATTCGGTCGAAAATAATTATCTAATCGGTCGGCTTTAATTCTTGCGAAATAAAGGTAATATTAACTTAAACGCGTTAAGGGGTACTCGGTCGTATACGGGTTAAAAAGAAAAAATGGCAACATAACATTTGCAACAAACCTTAATATAATATGCATACTTGGAAAAAAGCTGAAGATATCGTTAGTAAACAAGCATTCGATTAATTTAAGTTGATTTGATGTATTATGGTTAAAATATTAAGGTGCATTATTGCGGAATGCCCAGAAACGGCTCGCTCGCTTGTCCGGCTCGCTCGCTTGTCCGGCTCGCTCGCTTGTCTGATACGTTACGTAATTTTAAAAGATAAAATCTTTATAAACCCGGCTAAAGTAAAAACTATCTAGAAATAACCGAAGCCCAAATTTATTTATACTATATAATAATTTATTAAGTTTTATAACTTTTACTGCTGTTTTATTAAAATGTTTTTACGTATTACAACTTTTTTAATTCGTTATTTTAAAAAACTTACACCAAAAAGGAAATTAAAACAAAGTTTCTTAAATAAGCCAACGAAAGGAACCTTTAAAAAGCTCGTAGCTATATTTAACAAAATATTTTTTTTGATATATTTCGACCTTAAAAAAACAAATATTGGTAAAAATCGACGTTTCGAAATATACCATATTTAAGATTTTGTTACAGAAAGATAATTAAAAAAGGTAATACCTAATTACGTTTTGATTACGAAAGTTTAACAATATAAAGCTAAATTACGGAACGCCCGATTAGAAAATAATGGTTATCGTAAAATTGTTCCGATATTAGCGTTATTATTTATAAGGTAATAAATATACTGTAAAGGTTAGGTTAAACCATTGAAATGGTGCAGGGTGCCGAGCCAGGGGGCATAGCTTGGCTGATCAGTTAGTCAGCTCCACATGTGTATTTCTAGGAGCTCTTTCCGCCGGGCGCAACCCCGAGACATGTTCATCACCGTTCATCATCAGTTATCGTCTACATACACATACTCATCTCTATTCTAGAGTCTAGTTCAATACGGACCCAAATACAGTGTTTTTGTTTGCCTCCATTACCGCTATACTCGGCTATTCTATCGTAACACCGCCTCTAAAAACGCTCTGATCGGAATTAAGTCTCCCGTCCCAATTTAAGTGGCTGCCAAGGAGAGGATATTGGCTCTTGTTAGCTGCCGACGGACCTTAATCTCCGATTAACAAATCGGAAAAACGAAAAGAACGAAGTTTTGATCAAATGCATTTGAATTCGAATACGATTACGACAATGGCTACGGATACGATAACTTAAACGGTATACAATTAACGACCGCAATTATAACAAGAATGTAACCATTTATACGATTAATAAAAAAAAGTTATTAAATTAAGACCTTATTACGAAATTTTTTTTTCCGACGACGGTAAAGAAATATGAACGCATATAAGTAATTAACTTTAAAGCATAAATTAATTACTTAAGTTCTAACCCGATTACGTAATTTAAAATATTATACGTATTAATAAAAAGATTACGTAATAAAATAAAATATAAAATTTAATTAATAAGGGTTAAAAAATTAAATTTACGGCGCTAGCGACGTAGTTATTAGGAATTTAAACTATTTAAAATAAATGCAACGATAATAAAATTAACGATATAAACAGGATAACGAATACGAACAAAAAAAGTAATAAAGTTATAAAATTATTTATTTTATATGGGAAAGGAAAGTATCGAAAAATAAATAACGTTTTTTAATGTAATATAAAAATTAGAAAAAAACCGTTATAAGATATATTTTGAATTTTTCTAGCATTAATCGGACAGTATTTAATTTGGTTATTATTAAATAATATTATTTGGAATTTTTATTTATTATTAAGTTTAAATATTATAACGTTTAAATTAGCAGTAAAGGTATAAATTCGCAAGTTGGAAAAGGTGCGATTAGATAACCAGCGACGTAGCGATAATTAAGATAAGGTTATTCGGACGGATAAAAAAAAAGGAAAAATATACCCAAAATAATTATTCTGGACAGTTATTTACCTTATACCTAAATATATTCCATTTAAAGCAGTATTTTAAAACTTATATAATTTAAAAATTAATAGCATTAATTAATTTAAAATAAGTTTTAACAGGTTTTTAAAAGCTTATTAACGCTTTTTAAAATTGCTCATTAAGTCCATTTATAATACGGATTATTGCTAATATCGAATTTCCTTAACCTTACGAAAAATCAAAATCTTGCTTTAAATATAAACGCTTAATACCGATTAACGGAAAACTTTTACGATAATAAACTTAACGAAATTAAACCTTAAAATATTAGCAATCCGATTAAATTCTTAAAGCCAATTAAAAATACGATTACCTAAGTAAACTTAAAAATCGTCGTTAACATATTGCAAAAACGAAAGATTATATTAGCCTAAAATTCGGAATTATTTATAGGATTAAAAATACTTATACCGAACGTTATACCTTTTAAATTTATTAATTAGTTTTAATACGGTTTCCTTATTAACATTATAAATAAGCTTTCGTTTCTTATAATTTTCCCGGATTTATCGGTTTTTCCGGATTTTTGCGTTTTAACAATTAAAGTTACCGATTAACTTAAAGGAATTAATAAATTATTTACGAAATATAAACTTAAAAAGTTTAAAATAATCGCCGAATTACCTTACTGGATTAATAACCCCTTTATAAAAAATCGGGTTAAAGCTGTATTTAATAATGTAACTTAATAAAACGAAACGTCTAAACGTATCTTAAAAGCCTTTAAATTGTAGAATTTAAAGCAGACTCGGACCGCTAAAAATCGATTAAAGATTTTAACAAAACAAGTTTAACGCAGCATCCATCCTTAATTATATTTATAAGTACTATCTAAAATATGTTACTAAAGTAAAAAACATCCTGGAAAAAGCTAGGCAAAAGGATAAAATAGTCACTAAAAACGAATATATTAAAAGTTTATTAAAAACATTACTTGCTAGTTATTTCGAAAAAAATTATTAACAATTTATTTATAAAGCTGGAAACCCTATACACAACTAGTTATGATAATGCTTCGATATTAATCAAAAACTAGCCCTTAAATAAGGTAGGATTTTTTAAACATAAAAAACGTAGACGATAATAAAAAGGTATCCGTTTCGACATTAATCAAGAAAAAGAAAAACGGTTTTACCCGATTTAATAACCCAAGCAATAACAACCAGGAAACCTTTAACCGCAACCAAAACCATCCAACCGTACTAATTAAATATCAAAGATTACGAATGCGCTATAGAACTTAAAGATTGTACAAATCCGATAAATCTAAAACTTAAAGGCTTTTTAAAAAAAATGCGCAATCGAAAAATAGCCCGGATATTATAATATTACGTTCCGCTAAAATAAAAAGTACCTTAAGTATATAACTATAATTCTAATCCGTCGATTAATACAATCAGCTTTTAACCGGATAATTATATTTAATTAAGCCTTTACCGTAAACGAAATGG
Organism: Monosporascus sp. mg162; assembly: GCA_004155945.1. Lineage (NCBI taxonomy): Eukaryota > Fungi > Ascomycota > Sordariomycetes > Xylariales > Monosporascus > Monosporascus sp. mg162. The sequence goes on from QJNY01000034.1 coordinate 136,863, forward strand.
ATACCGAGGTCGAAAAAGTTACCGTAAAGGTTATTAAGGTTAAAACGGATACTTTAGCAGCTTTAATTGAGGTATTTATTAATTCTGCCTAAAACTAAGATATATTATATAGAAATATTATTTATTTGTTAACATGGAAATTATAGGATTAATCTTACTCTCCGACGATAAATATACCATTTTTCTTAAATTCCTGGAAAATAAAGTAACGTTAAATATAATATAATTTTTTTAAGTCTTTAAAAACCAGGCAATCGAATAACAAATCCCAATTTAGAAAAAAATTTCGAAATAGATTTATATTTCGCCAGCTTTCCCTACCCGATTTTAAAAAAAATGCGGTACTTTGATCCGCGAAACGACATTTTCCGGGGTATAAATAATTAATTAACCAACCCCGATTTAAATACCAATAATCCAATTGAACTTTAAAAGCATATTACGATCTTAAAGTTAAATCGATAAAAGCCCGATATTAAAACAAGATAACCGAAATTAATATAACTTATTTTGTTGATTATAACGGAAAGTTATTTTATAAAAAGGTACCGTTACGTAAATAACTATGGAGTAACCCCGTCGAAAGCAAAGGTACCCGGCATCTGGAGGAAATTAAAGCCCTGGAGATCGACGACTCTAATCAGCTAACTGTACTTACTAGCGTTATAATAACCAAGCGTTCCAAAGATAAAAAAACCAATCTGGAGATATAAAAAGGAATAAAACCGAATACAAGATTAATAACGACGAACTAATATACGAGGGATTATCGGTTTATAATATAGAAATCGGCGCTTAGATAAATAATACCCTCTAGATAAATGCCAGTACTTTTCAAATAAACGATACTACCTAAACGGATAATATCTTTATTTATAAAGGCCTAATCGATAAGTATATAATTAAATTCTGGGAAAAGAAAATTAGGAAAAATCTAAAAGAAATTTTGAAATTATTTAATTCGAATTAATCGAAATTTATCCAAATTTCGGAAAAACTTTTAAGAATTTTAGGGCCGCCAAGATTTTAAAAGCACTTAGTTGCAAAAATAAGGAAATAATTAAGATAACCGAAACCGAAATATAAAAATCAAAAGTTCCAAAAGCAAAAATACCCGTTAAGATCTTTATTATGGACATCGGTTATAAAATAAAAAACCTGAAAAAAGCTAAAGTTCTGTCGATCTAATAATATAATCCAGTTAAATATATTACCCCTTTATTTAAATTAACAGTTAAAGTAAGTTACAAAAATAGCAAAAACTTAATTAGTAAAATTATCGACATTAAAACCGAATTAAGCGTTATAATCGCGTCGTACGTTAAACGACATAAACTAACTATACGACAAACTTAAATATCGTTCTTAGATTTTAATTTTTAAAAGAAAACTTTATTCGAAAATATAATTAAGGCTTCCGTTTAGTTAGTTAGCCGATTAATTACTATTCCTTTATTTGTCGTTAATAACTATTACGCTACGTAGCTATTAATTTTGGAACTTAATTTTATGCCAAATCGAAAATAACGCTTAATATGGACCCGGACGTAATGGAAAAAACCTTAAAGTTTGGCTCGTCGAAGATCATTATTCCTTTGGTTTTTATAAGGCGAGTTAGGCGTAATATTTGTACTAACGAAAAGCCTGAAAAAAAGCAACCGGTAAAACAATAAGCCGTTTTACTGGCGAAAGCAGGCCTACAAACGAAAGGACAGATAAGCAAGCTATAAGCCCTTATATTTTTTCGGTTAATAATATCTACGTTAATCAAAACGCGAAAATTATTTAGAAACCTATTAATAATAAGCTAAAACCCGAAGATAAAATCTTAGGCCAATTTAACGACGAAAAACTGGCGTATATTTCATATAAAATATTATAGGACGAGATGTAATAAAAATTTAATAATAATCGGACCGTCCAGATTAATACGATATATAAACTTAAATAAAAGAAAATAGTCCCTGTCGACGATGCACCCTTTAATAAATTAATATCCTTTAGAAACCCGAATTAAAAAATTAAGGAATTCGAAAAGGTTTAATAAGTTATTAATTAGGATGGCGAAAAGCCCGATAAACCTAGTACATCTTTGGCTACTTTATTCCCTAGATTTATTACCATGTTCCGAAGGACCCAACTTATTAAGAAACGCGCCGACGAAGTTCTTAATCAATTAGGAAACAAGTTTATCCGTATAAAAAAAGCCTTTTTTAAGGAAATACTTTTTCGCAGAAAAGTTGCCTTAATTTGGGATTTAAAAAAATATAACAGAATTAAATTAAGTCTCGTACCAGATTACAAAATTCGAACGATCCTTTATAAGGTCCTTTTAGAAAAAATTAAGCAAAATTACTTATAAAAATTTTTTCCAGTCCCGTTTACTACCAAATTTCAGAAACTTTTACGGGAGGTAAAAGGCTGTAGTATAAAGCTTAAAATCGAAAAATATATCACCATGTTTTTTATTGCTGTAAAGGACAAGGCTAGCAGCTGGTACAAAACGATGCAGTTAATACTACGGCAAACGAATTACTCCTTCCATCAACTAATCGACGACTTCAACAACGAATTTTATAACCGTACTAACAAGAAGAAAAATAACGGACGGTTTTATAATGTACAAAAGGGTAAGGGAAGTAATAATAACTCCCGGGATAACAAGCCTGTATAAAACAAAAACGGGAAGCTACTTTGCTTTAACTGTGGCAAGTACGGACACCTAGCGAAGGATTACTCTAAACCCCAGAAAAAAAAACCAACAAAGGTAAAAAAGGAAAACGAAGCCAAAATGGAGGCCGAAGTTAAGGTAACAACAACAACCAAAGCAATAGCTTTCGCAATACCCGTGGTAATACCCGCGGCGGTAAACCGGGTAAGAAGCAGTTTATCCCTGAAGGCCTGGAAGACCTGTATCGTTCCAGTAAAGGAACGTTTAATGCCTATATTAACGAACAACAGCTTCAGGACCTGATATAATGGTATAATAAAACGATTTAAGGGGCTAACTGCCCGGAAGTAACTGCTATAAAAAGCGATTGCCTTAAGCTACAAGTAGCCAACTGCACTAAGCTGCAGGCGGCTAACTGCCCCGAAACGACAGTTACAGCGATTAAAAGCCCTGAAGCAATTGTTGTAAATAACGCCATACTGTGGTATGTCTATTTATCCATGGAGGACAATAAAAATAAACTGCTTTAGGACTTAAAAGCAAAGGTTAACATTACGAATAACATCAAAAACTTCGGAAAGAATTCGATCCTAAATATCAAAAACAGGGGAATTTACATCATAATAGACGGAGGACCTGTCCTCGTTATTACCGTACGAACAGTAAAATAACCCCTAAAAAGGCTCCGTAAAAAGATTAATAAAATTATAATAAAGTAACGTACTACATCACCGAGTCGGCTGCACCACCGAGTCGGCCACTTTTTGGCACCTCGCAACAATCAATCCAAATAACTCAACCACAACACCTTAAATCAACTCAAATCAATCGAATGCTTGTTTGCTAACTGTATCTACAGCTTCTCGGCAAGTGCACGCATTATATCAAAGCTTGTTGCGGATGCCATATTGCCATTTCTTCCTCCCAACCTGCCCGCAACCGACCTGCGCCCAACGCGTCCAAGCCAATATTACCCCCATTTCGTACGACGCAAAGCCGACCGACTAGATAACTATTCTCGACCGAATCCTTAACCCAAATACGCGAGCATATCTTGTCCGGCTTCAATACGTTGAAGATATACCTCGGAGAACGTGTTATAGGACGCGTTGGGAACGCGTTGGAGGGCATGGGGGGTCCGTGCGGGCGTCTCGCGGGGCGTCTCGCGGGGGCGTGTAGCAGGGCGTAAGTAGGTCGTGTAGCAGAACGTATCGGGCTTGATTCGCAACAACTTGGAACCTACGCAACTAGATGATTAAAACAAACGTTTCTCGGAAAAAGAAATACTTGCTGTATAAGATAAACAAGTTCTTTTGGCTGGCAGAGAAGTTGTGGCAAAGAATTATTGCTAACAGTTGCTAGGAATAGTCGGTCGCATTGGATTGGGAAAAATGAATGGCGACATGGCGTCCACAGCAAGCCTTGATATAATGCGTGCACTTGCCGAGAAGCTGTAGATATAGTTAGCAAAGAAGCATTCGATTGATTTGAGCTGTTTTAAGGTGTTTGTGGTTGAGTTATTTGGATTAATTGTTGCGAGGTGCCAAAAAGTGGCCGACTCGGTAGTGCAGCCGACTCGGTGGTGTGGTACGTTATACGCTATATATTAACAGTTTTTCCTTAAAAATGTTTTCCGGAAAAATATTTTACAAAAAAGGTAATTACTTAAATCGAAATACCTTAATGAACCTTAATAAAACGCAATTAACGACGATTATATATAGGTGTGTTTATTTATTTACTTATATAAAGGCTTATTAAAATCGCTGTAGTTTTTAGTTTTTTTGTAGTTACTAACTAACTACATGTAGTTAGTTTTAGTCAGGCTACTAACTAACTACAAACCACAACTTGTAGTTTGTAGTTAAACTATTAGTAACTAATTCACAATCCTGTAACGCGGTAATCGTCCGTAATTTATATAAATCGGTTCGAAATATAAAAATATAACGCCGTTACTTTAAATTAAACGAATTCTGCCGTTTGGGAAAAGTTTTCCGAATTTTTTGTAAAATAAAAAATACGGCTTTTTCGTAAATTAAACACAACGCAAAAAAAAGGTAAGTTTTTAAAACGTTTTAATATTACCATTTATCGAACCCGGAAGCCGCTTTAACCAATTTAACGGTACCCACGATTAAATAAAAACTTTTAACTTCGTTCGGCTTATTTAAAAACGTATTAAGTAAAACCCGTTTAAATTTAATAAGAATAAATGTTTACTTTATTTCTTTGCCGCCGAACGGAAACGACCGCGCAAAAAACAATTCGTTTATTCGTCGTTTATACCAAAATTCGATTATTTCTTAAATAATCGCCTTTTAACGAACCGGCTTCTAGTTGTTTCCATATAAATCTTTTCGGATTAAAGGTGTTAGTATATAAATAAAATTAGGCGTATATAAGTTATAACAAAGTCCAGCCGGTATAAGGTTATTACAGTTCTTTTTTAATATAATAACTCCCTTTATTTTAAATGTATTAAAATTGCTTTACGTACGTATTTGCCATTAAATAATGTACGCTAATAAGGCCTTATCTTCGTCCTATTTTACAAATTAAGATAACTTTATTTAAAAGATTTACGGATAACGCGAATAATATCTTAATTAACCCAAGGATAGAATTGGGATTCGACGATTATCTTATTTTAATCCGGATTATTTACAATAGATAACTTATTATTTACAATAGATAACTTATTATTTACAATAGATAACTTATTATTTACAATAGATAACTTATTATTTTCCTTATTATCCGAATCCGCGACGTTAATTTTTACTACAACATTTATATTTTAATAAGCAGTACGGTCCTTGGCTTGCCAGGCCTAAATCTTTTTCATTATTTCAGCTAGTTTAGCAATAAACGGCTTAATTTTATACTTATCGAATGCTTAATACGTTGCAAATAATATGGCTTATTTATAGCTAATTATATTTAATCGCTTATAGCTATAAACCGTTGGACCAAATCGTTACCATAAACTTTTTAACGAAAAGCTTTTCGGTATTTCCTATTATATTATTCGACCAATATCCGGAATATCCGTACCTAATCCAAAAGCGACGGTAGATACCACGATACGGATAAAACCATTAAACTTTTTTAATTTATCGTATACGTAAACTTAATTTCCGTAAAGTATTTCGAAACTATAAAACTTAATAACCTTTTTTATAACCTTTAAGAAATTCCCCCGGTTTACTATAATCTTAATTAAGTAATTTCGAATATCCATAATTTTCGTTCGGCTATTAACATAAATAACAATCTTAATAATAATACATAACTTATTAAATAAACCTAAAGGATATTAATTAATAACTTTAATATATTAACTAATAAAAAATCTAAATATATTTAATTCGAACGTTAACCTTTAAAAAAAAAATTTCGATTTCGGAACGATTAATATTAAAACGCCGGACTTTTACCTTATAACCATATCTAGTTAAACTTTCGGCTTTATTAAAACCCTTATATTTTACAATCTTTTTCTTTATATTACCGCTGGCGGTTACCGTATACGCAAACTAATATACGTAAGTAAAAAAAATAAAACGGAAATTGTAAATATTAACATATTTAAGACGGAAATCTTTCTATTCTGATAACAGATATACTTTATCAATAATAACCAAGCCATATCGTCGTTTAAAAACAAAATTTAATATAGCAATTTCAAATTAATTGCTTAATAACTATTCAAAACCAAAAATAATACAACTATATTATCCGGCAGCTATACCTTTAAATATTTTTAAGTCGAATTTTTTCGTTTCTGCGGATATCAAAATAGGAACAAATCATAATATTATTAATACAGAAATTCGTTATTCTTCGGTTAACTTAACCAAAAGTATAACTTAAATAATAATAATAATATTATTATTATTTATACGCCGTATCGCCCTTAGGGCATCCGGTATTCCTATTATGTATGTACATATTTCGTACGGTAAAATTAAAAAGAGTTTAAGGTAAAAACCCGTACGCTACAGTTACATTACGTTATAAAAGCGTTATCGATATGTTTTTTACCGTTTCGTCGTTAAAAGCTTACCTTTTTAATTAACTTAATTATTCCGGTACGGTATTATATTGTAATAAGGAAAAAAAACTTTTTTGTTAATTTTTTAAAAGCATTATAATATTATTTTGGGTTTTTATAAATACTTTTATTATTTCCAGAATAAATTAAGGTAAAACCAAAAAAAAAAAAATTTAATTTTTTAAAACGTTGTTATAACGAATACGGTATTTTAACGTTATTAACCCGGAGAAAACCCGGAAAAGGTTTTTACGTTTTATTATTTTCAGTTTTTTCGACGATAAGCTTAAAACTTTCCGGTACGTTTTTCGTATTTTAGGAAACTTTTTTGCCTTAAAAACGTTTAAAAATAAATAAGTTTTCCGAATATAAAAATTATTATTATTATTATTATTTAAAAAATTTTTTTTCCCTTTTTTTTCGGTAATTTAACGATATTATAAGTATTTTTTTATCCGGTATAATAACGGTATCGATACGGTAAGTTTCGTTACGGCGGTATTAATACGGTATATTTTATTAACGGCCTTTTAAAATTCCGTTATCGTTTTACGGTAATAACGTAATTCCGGTAAAGCCGTATAAAAATAACCGGTACCGTCTTAATTACGCCGCCGCGTTTTTATCCGGGTATATTTTATTTTTTGTTAATAGTTTTTAAAAAATTTTTAATTTATATTCCGGTTTTTTTATTAAATTATACCCGTTATTTTTATATATCGATTTCGTTACGTAACCGTTTTTAACCGTCCGTAATTTTTTATTAACTTATTAATAATTAATTAATTAATTAATAGATTTTGTTACGTATTTGTTACGGTTTTATATTATTAATGTTATTTTATAATATTTATTAAAGTTATTTCCGTTCTTATCAACAAGCTTATTATTTTTATTATTAATAACGACTTTTTCGGCGGCTTTCCAAATAATAACGGCAACCCTGTTAATTACCGTAACGGCGGTATCCCGGTAAGATCTTTTAATACCGTATCGGTATCGTTATTAATCCGTTATATAAAAAAAACGACGAAATAACAGTAACAGTAATACCGGCCGTAAAAAGAAAAAAGTCGAAAAATTACGTAATTTCTTACGTACGTTACGGTACCGCGTTTATGTATATCGTTTTACCTATAACTATTATTACCGTTATACTTATTCCGCCGGTAAGTACTGTTATTATTATGCGTTTTTTACGTTTCGGTATTGCTTGTTAATTTTTACTTAAGTTCCGGTGGTATGTGTTACGATTGCGTACATTTACGTTACGGCTGCGTCCCGGTACGTACCGTTCCGGCCCCGTTACGCTACCGTTAATATTCCGCAGCTGCTTGAGAACGCCGATATCCGCGCCGTTAAGGCGGCTTTCGAGGCGGCCGCCGACTTCGAAAGCGACGATAAGGATGTAAATTCGCTGCTGCCGTACCGGTAGCGCCCCGTTAACGTGCTAGGCCCGCATCGAGTTCGAAGTGGCTAGCAACGCGGCCCTACGTGCCCTCCGTTCGGTTCCGGAGCGCGCCTCCACCGCCTCGGCCCGCGCTTCCGCTGTTAACTTAAATAATAATTAAATCGGTTATTAAAAAATTTTAAAAATTAAAAAAATTAAAAAAAAAGCTTGGATAATTAAAAACTTTCCAAAGTTTATTTTAACAACGAAAAAGATATTAAGTTTTTCGAAAACCATATTATGTACTGTATATATTTATTCCTTCCGTAAAATACGGCTTTATCCGCCAAGTATGGCGCCTAATATAAGGCGAATAAACCGACGGCGCAGAATTTCCGTAAGGTTGTCGACCGTACATTTAACGTTGGCATATAAGTTAATTACGTTTATATCGGCAAGGGACCGGTCAAATTATCAGATAAAAATAAACGTTTCGCTTTAAAATTTTAAATCCTCGAAAGTTTAAAATATCTACTCCAAACCTTTTAATATATCGCGCGCATTTAGTTAATCAGGAAGAAAATATGTTTCGAGGTTTATTACAGGCGATTTTAAGCCTTATATATTATTATTTTGGTTTATAAGGTTATATTGTTGTCGTACTGGCGCATTAGGGGTGTATAATTATAATATGCAGAAAACGGAGTTTTCAGTTATTTTTTTAAATTCGTAACAACAGTATAATTTTGATTAGGATTAAAAGTATACTAGGAAATAAAGATTTTAATTCCGTATTAACTTTTCGTAGTTATAAATTGGGTAGCGTTAAACTGAAGCTATATTTTAAAGTTTCGTTTTGATAATTTCTGAATATTTGTATGGAGCTGCGGAGAACGGAGCTCAAAAAACGCAACTTGTTATTAGGCCCTATTTTTAAGGTTTTGTTATTTCTGTGGAGCTTCTTCTTAAAAAGGTTTAGTCGATATATCTAACCCTTGCATCTACTTCTTGATCAAAAGCGCTAGCCACGGCTGCGCCGCAGGCGCAGCCCCAACCTCAAAAATAGGGCCTGATCTTGATGAGGTAAGCTGCAATTCCCGTACAAAAAAATTGGAAAAAATCCCTGTATGCATGTTAGCTTATATTCAACGCGTTTTTAAACTTTCACACTTGTCGGCCTTAATTGGGTTGCGTAATAACTTCTTTTTATAACCCACTTTTCGCAAAACTACAACTTAGGCCTCGCTGGCTCGTTACGGGAATTTGGGATTTGATTGGTTAATTTTTAGCGTGATACAACAGTATATTAGAATAAAAGCCAGCGAGGCCTGAGCTAGCTGAGGCAAACTATCTGTCCATCTATTACCTCATCGAGATCAGGCTCTGTTTTTGAGGTTGTGGCTGCGCCTGCGGCGCAGCTGTGGCTAGGCTTTCCAAAAACCTGTAGCTCCAAGTACCGACCCACAAAAGTACCTATAAAAGTATCTACAAAAAAAACAAACCTCAAAAATACGGCCTGATATCTTACCTCAGCTAGCTCAAGCCCCGCTGGCTCGTTCTCCATTTTCTTCGAAGTTATTCAAGTATTACTCCATAACGCTAAAAATTAACTAATCAAATCCCAAATCCCCGTAACGAGCCAGCGAGGCTGAGATTTAGTTGTGCGAAAAGAGGGTCCGTTCTGTACGTCGCCACCAAAATCATTAACTTTCCTTCTAAACTTTCAAAAATCCAAAGATTCAAATTAAAAGAAATTGCTACGTATTCAAATTAAACCCGATAAGTATATAACTTTATATGCGCGTCTAATATAAGCTAATATGTATATAGGAATTTTTTCAACTTTTTGGGGTAACAATTGCAGCTAATACGGCTAAGTTTAGACTTGGGAAATGGACGACCACAACGTTCTTATCGCTACGACGCAACAACTACCGGTCGTGCCATCGTGCACCGGGCTTTTTTAGTATATCCTGTATGGGGAAAGTCCGTATATCGATTTTCTCGGTCGTACGGGCTATAGTTATTACGTTGCAGTCATAAAAAAGTTAGAGTCATTTAAGCCCGGAACGCCTTTATTGTTACGACGTAATAACTACAATTCGTACGGACAAAAAAATAGCAGGACGGGCTTCTTTTATATTAAGTTATTCTTGGAAGGGCTATGGCGAAATGTTGCACGCGGTGGTTGCGTTGTCGCAGCCATGAGAAGGTTCCGGACTTGATTGACCGGAACGCCCCTCTTACTACGACGTAACAACCACCGGTCGCAACATTCTGCCATGGACCTTCTAAGGGTAATTTAGTATGGGAGAAGCCCGTCCAGTTATTCTTTTGGTCGTACGGATTGTGGTTGTTGCGTCGTAGTCATAAGGGCGTTGCGGTTAGTTGGGGGTAGAGGGGTGTAAAACGAGAATTTTGATTTGTTTCTCTAATATTTCCGCCAAATTAACCCCGATTGGAAAGTTATATTTATAGTTAGGAAGCCCATTTAAAGTAACGTCCCACACAAGCTCACCGGCCACACAAGCTCACCGGCCACACAAGCTCACCGGCCACACAAGCTCACCGGCCACTTTTTGGCACCTTCCAACAATCAACCCAAATAACTTAATTACAACCTATCAAATCAAGCCTAATTAATTAAATACTTTTTTCTTAACTATATCTACAGTTTTCTAATAAATGTACGCATTATATTAAAGCTTGTTACGGACGTTATGTTGCTATTTTTTCCTTTTAACCTGCCGTAACCGATTAACTTATAACGCATTTAAACCAGTATTACCCCTAATTCGTACGACCTAAAGCCGACCGATTAGATAATTATTTTCGACCGAATCCTTAACCTATATACGCGAGCATTTCTTATCCGGCTTTGATACGTTGGATATATACGTCGGAAAACGTATTAAAAGGCGGATTGGAATACGCGTTGCGGGGCGTTTCGCAGGGCCCGTTAGTGTATGGCGGGGCGTATGGCAGGGCGTATGGCAGAGCGCGTGGTAAGGCGTGTGGCAGGGCGTATGGTAGGGCATATCGGACTTGATTTCGCAACAATTCGATCCTTACGTTAGTAAATAATTAAAATAAACGTTTTCCAAAAAGATAAATACTTGCTATATAAGATAAATAAGTTTTTTTAGCTAGCAAAAAAATTATGGTAAAAAATTACTGTTAACAGCTGTTAAAGTTAATCGGTTACGGTCGGCTTAAGTAAAAGGAATAATAACTTAGCGTCCGTAACAAGCTTTAATATAATGTGCATACGTGGAAAAAAGCTGTAGATATAGTTAGGAAAAAAGTATTCGATTAATTAGGCTTGATCTAATGTGTTATTGTTAAGTTATTTGGGTTAATTGTTAAAAGATGCCAAAAAGTGGCCGGTAAGCTTATGTGGCCGGTGAGCTTGTGTGGGACGTTAATATATAATAACGCTTATTATTAATTGTTATTATTTTTCATTAATTTTTATTTTTTTTCATTAATTTTTATTAGATTTATATTTGCCAGTCTCCAAGTTAGATTTTCGAAAATTTGTATAAGAATATACGTAACGGAGCCAAAAAATCACAACTTGACACCAGGCCCTATTTTTAAGGTTTTGTTATTTCTGTAGAGCTTTTTCTTAAAAAGGTTTAGTCGGTACGTTTGATTCTTGCAGCTCCTTCTTAATTAAAAACGCTAGCCACGGCTGCGCCTGCGGCGCAACCCCAACCTCAAAAATGGGGTCTGATCTCGATGAGGTAACTGATATCAAGTTATGATTTTTGGGGCTCGTTTTGAGCAGTCCCATATAAAATTTCGAAAATTTAACTTGGAAACTGGCAAATATAACAGCAATAAAAATAAATGGAAAATAATAAAAATTGTTATTATATAAAACTTTAAAAGAGCTTCCTAACCATGTATATAATCTTTTAATCGGGGTTTGTTTGGTGGAGATATTAAAGATCTAAATCAAAATTCTCGTTCTGAGCAGACCTTCAATCCGAAACGCCCTCATGGCTGCGACGCAACAACCACAACCCGTACGGCCAAAAGAATAGCTGTACGGGCTTCTCCCATACTGAATTACCCTTTGAAGGTCCATGACAGAATGTTGCGACCGGTGGTTGTTGCGTCGCAGCCATAAGGGCGTTCCGGACTCAATTAACCCCAACCTTCTTATGGCTGCGACGCAACAACTACAACCCATACGCCCGAAACATTTGATATACGGACTTTCCCCATACAGGATATACTAGAAAAGCCCGATATACGATGGTACGACCGGGGGTTGTTGCGTCGCAGTGATAAGAATGTTGCAGTCGTCCATTTCCCAGGTTTGAACTTGGCCGTATTGGCTACAATTGTCACCTAAAAAAATTGAAAAAATTCTTATATACATATTAGCTTATATTCGACGCCTATATCCAGTTTCATACTTAACAAACTTAAATTGATTACGTAACTGATTCTTTTTATTCAAATCTTTGGAATTTTTAAAAGCAATAGAAAAAAAGTTGATAATTTTGGTGGCGATGCCCAGAACGAGACTCCTGTCCGCGCAACCTGACCTTAGGCCTCGCTAGCTCGTTACGGGGATTTGGAATTTGATTGGTTAATTTTTAGCGTGATACAACAGTACATTAGATTAAGAGCCAGCGAGGCCTGAGCTAGCTGAGGTAATCCATCCAGATTACTCGTTTGAGACGTTATAATAAAACGCTTTTCACATATAAAATTTCCAACAAACCGATATAATTAACCGTAACGTCCCACACAAGCTCACCGGCCACTTTTTGGCACCTTCTAACAATCAACCCAAATAACTCAACCATAACCCATCAAATTAAGCCCAATTAATCGAATACTTCTTTCTTAACTATATCTACAGTTTCCCAATAAATGTACGCATTATATCAAAGCTTATTACGGACGTTATGTTACTATTTCTTTCTCTTAATCCGCCCGTAACCGATTAACTTATAACGCGTTTAAGTTAATATTACCCCTAATTCGTACGACCTAAAGCTAACCGATTAAATAATTATTTTCGACCGAATCCTTAATCCATATACGCAAGCATTTCTTGTCCGGCTTTGATACGTTGGATATATACGTCGGGAAACGTGTTAAAAGACGTGTTGGAATACGCGTTACGGGGCGTTTCGCAGGGCCCGTTAGTGTGTGGCGGGGCGTATGGCAGGGCGTGTGGCAGGGCGCGTGGTAGGGCGTATCGGACTTGATTTCGCAACAATTCGATCCTTACGTTAGTAAATGATTAAAACAAACGTTTTCCAAAAAGATAAATACTTGTTATATAAAATGAACAAGTTTTTTTAGCTAGCAGAAAGATTATGGCAAAGAATTGCTGTTAACAGCTGCTAAAGTTAATCGGTTGCGGTCGGCTTAGGTAAAAAGAATAGTAACCTGGCGTCCGTAATAGGTCTTAATATAATGTACATACGTGGAAAAAAACTGTAGATATAGTTAGGAAAAAAGTATTCGATTGATTGGGCTTAATCTGATGTGTTATTGTTGAGTTATTTGGGTTGATTGTTGGAAGGTGCTAAAAAGTGGCCGGTGAGCTTGTGTGGCCGGTGAGCTTATGTGGGACGTTATCGAAAGTTCTAATAATATCCAGCCATAACAATAACGTTATATCGTTATTACGTCATGTTATACATACCGCTTCGACTATTATTTTTACTGTTAACTCGGTTAATTTATATTTTTTTCTACTTAACTTTTTTTAAAAATTGTATTTTCCGCTATTTTCCGATGTGGTTATATACAAAAGTTTTAATTATCTTATTTATAACATTTTAAAAGATTATCAATTTATATAACGTCCCACACCTATAAGCGAGCCAACTGGGGCCAAACCGACCTTGTCCAGGACTCACTGTACCTGATCTCTTCGAACTAGGCATATTTTCTCCCCGGAACTGGACGCATTCTTCGGGTGACGATAAATCCAAGGGGCCGCATCGGCTATTGAAATAGCTGCCAGGCACCAGGAGGCGAGAACCCTAGCAAACCCGTTAAGAGTCAGAGCTTACCGCAATGATCTACTCGTCTCCTTTCATCTACATGTATTCTACGGTCTCGTCTTTCTCTACGTGCATTCGCATTACAGTATAGTACACCAAACGTACGGTTACGCCCTTCTTTCACCATATTGGCCGTTCGGAGATTCTACGGTTTTCTGCGGGCTTCCCTAGAAGGTACCTCTATTTATAAAAACTACAAGACCATACTGTATCTCTAAACATCTAAATTGGAGTATTAGTGAGAAGAAGATATCTAGTGGACTTGATATTCCATTCATCGGATGGGATAGCCAATTATTACTAGCTTCGCTGACGGAGCACCGCTTACCGCATGATCCAGTCGCTATCACCCTCCGATGTCCCCGACTGCCCAAAGGGAATGAACACTCCAGGCAATTTGGCTGGGCCAGAATCTGGCTGAGGATGAGTACGGCGATACAGCTTCAATTTGCTCGATGAACACCCTGAAGCTGACACACATCCAGTGTATGACAGTTTGTGAAACCTTGCAGCAGGGCAGTCAGGTGTGTGTACACTGCGCATAAAATAGCGACATGAAAGATCTGGTGCGAGCTTCCCCAAATATCAAATTTACCCGGCGCCAAACGCTCCGGAATTCGGAACTGCAGATGTTCGTCAGAATTCTTGTCTCTCAGGGAATGGAACACGCGGTGAGCGTGCAGACATACCGCGTACAGGCTGACTCCGGTGCCATAGAACGTAAGCTCGAGCAGATACCATTTCATTCCCGAGTATTGGAGCATGTATTCGAGCCCGTATCGCTGGACTCCATGTAGCAGGGGTATGAACGATGAAGCGCCAAAACCAACGAAGGCGCCCACCTTCACTTTCCGCAAGCGCGGCGTTCTGAGCGAGGGATGCGAGATCAAAACACCGGTGACGGTGCCCGTGGTTAAGATCTGGAGTTCATGTCAGCGTATCATCATTAGGAGGGTGGGGTGAGTGGTGACGGTCGCTCGGGGAGACTGACTATAGCCCAGTGCAATTTTTGCAAGCTCGCTTCACAGAAGAACACATAGTAGATGCCGGAAGAGAATGTGCCCACTGTCACAATGACAATGCCAAGCAGATCCATTCCGTGCCAGAACTGTTCTACGTGATGCGAGTGGGGTTGCATCAGGTGGTACAGCGCGCTTAAGACCAAACAGATCTCCGCACACCAGAAGTAGATTCCAAACATAGCATAGGCCATGGGCGAGACATTGAGAAATCGAGGCTCGGCCAGGTACCGCAGGAAGGCGGTTGCGACGAGTGGTAGGAGGAGAGCCCCGACCAGATGCGTGTACACATTGCAAGTCTCATTGTGCAAAAAGGTCAGGCTGGTAAAGATCTCCAGGTAGTCTGCTTTCTCTGGTCGATAGCCACTGAGGATATACTTGTTGTCGAGCTGCCATTCAGAAATCTCCTGCCACGTTACGGTTCGCGCTTTAGCCTTTGACTGGTTCGTGGGGTCGTTCTTGGTGCTCATATTGACTTTCGGCACTTGCCTTTTTTTGAGTTCTGCTCCTGACATGATCCTTCTCCCGAGATATCTGACGATGAAGCACAGGAGGAGTAGATGATGGAGACGAGGCGAAGGATACTCAAGGGCTGGATTGCTGAAGGAAGGGCAGAGGAAGGATAAATGTCGCAAAGAAGATACGACGCAATAGCAAGGGACGCGCGAGGCTCGCAACAAAGTGATTGTCGAGGTATTTCAGCGCAGAGAGAGAGTGGCTTGAACCATCTATCTAAGGCAATAATCTAATTTCCGGTACCGAAAAAATAGGTTTGCTATACCGTTTAGGTACCGTAAAAATCTTTTAATATATTCCTAGTATCTTAAAGATAGGTTATTTATAAGCCTGGCCCAAGTCGACGTTGCAAACGTTATATCTGGTTTGCTAATACAATTCGAAAAGTTAAATTTCCTTACCAAACTTGCGTATTCGAATATATCTTTTTTGCTAACCTTGCTGTTATGTCTTACTATATACTTTAAATAATCCTTAACAAATAACGTAAACTCCATTTTTATAATATCCAAACTTATTAACTTTAATAATTTTTCAATATATTGTTACTGGTCCAGTTTGACGTTACCAATCGATAAAGAACGGATAATCCGTATACCTAGGTACCAATCCGCGTTTCCCAAATCCTTAATAGGAACGTTCTTAGCGATTTCCTTAGCAACGCTTTTAAGGTACTATCTGTTGGTTTCGAAAAGTAAAAATTTATCGACGTATAAGGCAATAATACAGCCAGTTTTAGGGTTAAAATAAATCGTATTATCCGAAATTAATAAATAAAAACCTTATTTCGTAAATATCTTTCTAACTTTTTCCTGCTAAGCAGCTCCGGCCTGCTTTAAGCCCTATAAAGGGTTTATTAACTTAATAACCTTTTTAAGGGAAAACCGATATACTTCCTTATCTTCCGGATATATATCGAAATACCTTTTTAGCATAAAAAACTGCTTTATGTAAATATTTTTCTTTAGCTTACTATTTAAGTACGTAACGATAAAATCGATATGGAATATATGCTAGCCTAAATACGTAGTTAAGGTTATCAAAATTTTTCAGTGCATAACCTTTACTATGCTCGTTGCGGTTTTATTATAATTAATTCCTTTTCGCTAGGTAAACCTTTTCGCGCAAATACGGGCTTTGTACTTGTTTAGTCTTTCTATAAACGTATACTTTTTTCTTAGCACCTATTTAGCGTCTATAAGGTGCCTACGGACTCCTTCGCCGAGGGGCGTAAACTTAAAAGTTTTACGCGAAAAGTTTTCTTTAATTTTAATAAAAATTGCTTTAAGCTATATCTTTTACTTTAAGCTTTTTATAACTTGTTTTAGGGACGGGCCGTCGTCCGTTACTATAAACAGCCTCCAGGTAGTAAATAACTTGCTTAAGTTAATATATTTTAAGTTCTCAATCTTAAAAATCCTATCTTATTTATCTTTTTGCATATTAACCATTTCCTGGTACTCGTAAATATTTCGGATAGCCTGATCGGCGTCTCCGTAGCCTCTAAAAAAGTCGTCGTCATCGTCATCGCTTATCAATGGGTTGAAATAAAAGGTATGTAAACCATTATCGCCTTCTTGGGTTAAAGCTAGCTTTAATTTGCGCATTAGCTCAAACGCTTTATCCGGGGCTTCCAAAATATACAAGTCGGGGACCCTTTTTTTCGGGCGTCCCCTTTTACGCTTGATTTTCTTGGTTTCCTAGTCCGTATCGTCCTCAGAAATAACGTTATAGTCCTTGTTTTTCACTCCGACACCCTTCTGTCTCTAACGGTATTTTAAGCGTTTCTGTACTAGTTATAGAAGCGATCGAATAATATCCCTAGGGTTAGGTAGCTAACCTGGCTTTTCCAGGTCCTCAAAGATAGTAACGTAAAGTATTATAAATAACCTACCGCCCTTTAGGAACTACACCTTGTAATTATGTATCTCTTAATATCTTAGCAGTATACCCTTTACTTTACGGGTTGCTAGCTTCTTTAACCTAGTCCTGTAGCTCCCGTCGATCAGAACTGTATACCTGTTGCCGAGAATTCGAAGGTAATTATTGTCAGGTTTGTAAGACTTGTTAAGTTCGAATGCATTCTTAAAGCATTCGATTGGTATTATATCCTTTACCGTAAATTACCCCGTTCTGTTGACTATATATGTTGTAGCTTTTATTATAAGGTCCCAGAAACATATTGGCATTTTTATCTGGGCAGAAGTTGTACGCGTTTCGTCTTGCAGAAATTACATACTTTTCTTTGCAACTTTATTTTGATATTAGTTATAAAAGCTGGAAATTACCAGTTTAAAGCTTTTAACAGCGCAAAATTTCTTGATTATAATTATACCGAATTTCCTACTACCGTCCAGGCGTAAAATTTACACTTTTTTGTTTCGACTTTTTGCATTAAGGGGCACCGTTTCCAAACGTTTAATTAATCGTATAATATACGCGTATAAGTTTTGCTATACCTCGTCCTTAGTTTTGAACAAATAGTACTTTCTGCAGCGCGAAAAATCGTTTGTAATAAAACCGAAATAATTATGATTTTCGATGCTAACCGGTTTAACTGAACTTATATCATACCAAATGATTTTTCCTACATATCGTTCTCGTCTTTAGGGATTTATAAACGGGGTTTTCCGTAAAAAAATTTTTTCGTTATACGTTATACAGAGAAGCGATTTTATATTGTTAAGGTTTAAATTTACCCCCGGAAACCTTTTAATGGTTCAAATTAATTGTTTAGTGCTGGGGTAGCAAAGGTGGCGGTACTATAAGATAATTTTCTTTATAATTTCGTCCGTTATAAGAACCTTGCCATTTTTAAGGGCCTTTATAAGGGCGCTTTTCAGGTTGTTGGCTAGGTTACCGCCGACTTCCTTATTAAATAGCCCCTTTAGCCCGTATTCCTATTAATAATTTTCGTCATTCGTCGATTTCGGTGCTAAATTGGGACGGGGGGACTCAGTTCCGATCAGAGCATCTTTGATGTGCGGGTTACGATAGAGTAGCCGAGTGTAGCAGTAATGAAGGTAGACGAAAATACTGTATTTAGGTCGGTGTTAAACTAGACTCTAGAATAGATATGAGTGTGTGTGTTGAGTAACTGATAGTCGATAATAAACGGTGATAAACATGTTTCGGGGTTGCGTTCAGCGGAAAGAGCTTCTAGAAATATATATATGGAGCTGATTAACTGATCAGCCAAGCCATGCCCCCTGGGCCGGCATCCTGCACTATTTTAACTCTTTTTCTTTCGAAATAAGATTAGCTTTAATCTATTTAAAAATAAAAAATAAAAATATAACGCAATTAATTTCTAACGTTATAAACTATATATGAAACCTACTGATTAATTTGATTGACGTTTGCGCGGTTTGTCCTCTATTATTTTCAACTTAGGATTTCGTTTTCAACGTTTGGCCAAATCCTTTTTTTACTTAGCCCTTTCCTACTTTTTCTAAGCCTTATCCTTTGGCTTTTTTGTATTGATTAAAGATTTGTACCTAGCCCAGCCTGGCCATCCTTATAGGAAGTATGGTTCAGGTTTTTGCCCGGTATCTTCGAATATATTTTCCACCTACTTATCCGGCGTAACATATTAACCTTGTACCATAGCTATTGTTCGCTGATTACCAACTTTCGAGCGGGCCTTATACTTTATCTCGAATGGTAGTTTCGTAGATATTAAATCAGGTCGTATAGCTTAAAATGCCGATGAGCCAGTTTAAATTAATAAGAAAAGGGGCATTGATATCGGAAATAGTCGTACGGATAATTAATGAAATTAATTAAAACGTGGCTTTAGTTAACGTCGTTTACCATAAAATAATCGGACAGATTGATTAGAATTTGGTTTATCGTTATCTTCTTTAGCTAATAGCAACGGAAGGTTTCCAGGCTATTTTCCCTCCTTTTTTTAGCATCCTTATCTTTTAGTTTTAAGCCCAGGAATGCTTTAATTATGTCGGTAATACTGTTCTTTATTTAATATTGGTTAAATCCTATCCTTTCGGTTATAATTTTATTTCCTTATTTCGTAAAGTTACGGGTAATAATATTAAAAAACATAAACAATCCATAATCCGTAAATATAATGTCTAGTTTAGGCAGGCATTTTAACAATTACTATACGGGTAAGCGGATTATCCAGTTCTGATTTTCTTTACGCCTTTCGGTACAGCTAAAATAATAACTAGGCACGATTTTCGGTGGCATAAACGTCGAATATTAATACTAAACGCTTTAATCGGTCGTGCAATATACCAATCTAATACCCTATTTAACCTTTATCTGTCGGAATTTTGGTTTGGGCGATAAATTATACATAATTCGGGTTACTAGTATTAATCGCTTTCTAGGTTTTACTAGGGATTAATTTGGACTTGCTATATAAAATTATTCGTCCAGCTTTTATAATGACGGCGATGATTTTAAAGGTACGTCCTGGGCGATTATTTGGATAAAAGCAGTAACATTTTCGGAACGTAAGTAAGTTTTGTTTTGAACGATTATAAAGGTTTGCTACAAATATCCAGCTACTTCGTTATTCCATTATTTTGTCAACTAATATGGTAACGGGTTAATATTTTTCCATAAACGTTAACTATTAATATCATTTAGGTATATAGGAATAAGCCGATTAAAACGAATTTAAGGCGTAACTGTTTTATAAGGTAAGGGGTAAAATTATTGTTATGCATTTTTTTGAGGAATTATATTATATCATCTTTTTCCTATATAGGTACATTAACCGATTATGCAAGCTTTTTAAAATCTAAAATGTTTAACTTTTTAAAGCTTTCGCCCTTACCTTATATAATACGCTTTTTGTCACAACAGGCCTAGCAGCCTGGAGCTGGCACACCTTACGTAACCCACCCTTCTTAATTGAACCTCTCACTGCCTTTATTCCATATATGAGCCTTAGGCCCCTATTTATCCTTATAAAGGGATAAGAGTTTGTTCTGTCCTAACCTTACCCCATAGGAATAAACTGGTTATACCTAACTTAAGCCCTACCGTAGCAATTCAGACTTTTTAACCCTAAAGTTACCTGTAACCCTAATTATGGCAATTATACCATTTGATACCTTTATTAATACCTTTATAATTATATTTTCCAGTAACATAATGGCCGAATTTTTTACTTAAGGCTTTTCGGAAAGCCATGATATAAACCCTGGCGAAAGCAGCCGGAAACATTAACGAAACTTTGCTGATACGTTTACGGATCCTTACTTAGAAGTTTAGCATATATTTTTAAACAATCAAAACCATACGACATCCAGCAATCGGACGTAAAAGCAAAAAGAACGTTATAATAAAAAGATAAAACAGTATCGACGTAAGCGCTTTAAATTAGCCGCATTAGCGAAGGAAGTGGCCCGTTTACCAAAAACCTCGAAGAAGAATCGACGACTTATTCGCCAAAAGGATAACCCTTTATTTTATAACTCGGGCGATTTATTTAACTTAAAAAATAACTGGGATATATCTACCTCGAATTATGGACGAACATTAAACGATTCGAAATCGGAATTAGATATAAATCTAGAAAAGCATATTTAATTCGAGCACGATAAATTGTCCCTCCGGTTTTACTACGTTAAATAAAAATCCTGGATCGAAAAATATAAAGCAATCTTCGAATATTCGTTATACAAATTTCGAAAGGGATAAGCCAAAATCCTATTTATACGAAACAAAATAGAACAAAATTAAAAGCAACTTTTTAATATACGAATCAAATTCGGAACTATTAAAAAATATATACGTTTAATAAAAACTTAAAAAGCGTTTAAGGTATAAACGAAATTATATATTCGATTATTAGGAAACTTAAAAACTAAGTTAACAGATAACCTAAAGAAAGCCCGTTAACAACCGGACCAGAACCCCCGAAAATTCGGTTATTACTTTGCATTACTAAAAAACTAATAAACTACTTAAAAGTTAAAAAAGGACCGGGCGAAATTTTATTACGTTAAGTTACTTCCAACCCTTAAACAAAACATCGTAAAATATAAAAATTACCTATTTCAAAAACGAAATAACATGGTGGACTTAGCGGCTCGACGATGGGACTTTCGAATAAACGCTAAAAAGGGGGATCGTAATATAACAACTAACAGAAAACGTTAATAAAAAAATAATAATAAAAATCTGGATACTAAGCGAAATTGTTCTAATAACAAAATTAATACAAAACCTTAACAAAATCATTCTTTTAATCGAAAAAGCCGTAATAATCAAAGAGGACGAAAGTTTTTAAAAAATCGAAGAAATTCGAATTTTAACCGGCTTTACGATTATATTGCTAACGATAAAACCCTAAAATTAAAGGCTTAACCCTTTACTTTATAGCTAAAACGGACCTTTAATTTTAACAATAACGCTTGCTTTAAATATGGAAAAATAAGTTATATTCGACGTTATTACCTTTAAAAAATAAAGTAAGAAAACAGGGTACAGGGTTAAATATAATAATTAAACTTAAACCTAATTTTTATACTTTCGTTCTTATTTCGCGTACCTTTCATACCCTATACATAATTATTTCTTTAAGAAAAAATATCCTATACATATTAATGCTAATTTAGATTTTTACGCTGCTGTCGATTTGATTAATTACAGTTTTATTTTAAAGCATAAGTTGGTACAAACCTTTTATTAAGCTATTAACCTAAATGTACTTAAAAATATGTTTATTCTTACGCACGGAATTTACTAAGTTAAACTTATTTTTCGAAATAAAAAAGGAATTACACGTTAAATTAAACGCCTTTATATTACTATTAATCGAAATTCATGAAAAAACGGAAATCCTATCTTACTATTACAAGCAATATTAGCAGGCTAACGTATTATCTTTAATTCGGCTTTAAATTAATAATACTATAGTTTTTATACTTTATCTTTCGAATTACTTCCGCCAAAAGCTTTTGCGAAAACTTGCAAAAACCGGGCAACTTATTACGCTGTTATTACCTTACCAGAATTAATATATGTTAAAGACGAATCCGACGATATTTCGGCTTTAAAGCTTACGAATATCGAAAACGTTCTTAAAACTATTCGAAATTATGCAAACTTTTTTAATATTAATAATGCAAACATTATACTTAACGGGAAAAAAACGGATTATATAATTAATCTTTTACCTAGTACTAAACCCCCTTATTTTTCTATATATTTTTTTACCTTATAACGAATTATAAAAACTAAAAGTTTATATCGAATAGATAAAAGCTTACGGCAAAATTAAGAAGTTAATTAGCTTTACTGAAGCTTTTATTTTTTTCGTACCTAAAAACGATAACGGATTACGTTTATATATAAATTACGGTAAATTCAATAAGATAACGATTAAAAATTGCTATATTTTCCTATTTATTTCGGAACTGCTTAACCGTATTACAGGAATTAACGTTTTTTCCAAAATCGATTTTAAAGATAATTATTACCGAATTTGTATTAAAGAAAGTAACGAATAAAAAACCGTATTTCGTATACGTTACGGGCATTACGAATTCCTTATTTTACTTATAAATTAATTAATACCTTTAGCACTTTTCAAACTTATATTTACTAAACCCTTTAAAGTATTTTTAATTATTTTTACATAATTTACCTTAGTAACATATTAATTTTTTCGGTACATAAAAAATTTCATACGAAATACCTGCAAAAGATAATCGGAAAGCTGTAAAATGCCGATTTTTATGCAAAACCTTTTAAGTACCAATTTTATTAACCTTTTATTAAATTCCTTAAATACGTAATTTTAAAGGACGGAATTTCCATAAACCCGGCCAAAATAAAAATTCTCTAAAAGTAACCGAAACCTAAATCCATTTATGACATAACGTTCCACATATATGAGCGCCATACATATATGAGCGCAACACTTTTTTGACATATTCCAACTACCTATCTTCAATTGCCCATTTCTCAACAACTATAATATGGAGCGCCTTATAAAAGATGCCAGAATGAACCTAGCCATTTAGGCTAAAAAACGAGACCCGAAACTTAATTACAGAAAGCTTGGTTTTATTTATGAAGTTTCATCTTTTACTTTAGTATACCGTTTTAAAGGTAGACGCGTCCGAGCCGATATTATCCCTTTTTTGCAGAAATTGACGCCGACCGAAAAAAAATCGATTGTCGACCGAATCCTTAACTTAAATACGCGAACGTTTCCTGTTCGGCTTTAATATATTAAAGATATGGCCAATATATTGCTGGCCTAGCGTATTATAAAACGCGTTGGAATTAATTGGGCGTCGAACTTTGTTAAACGGCAAAAAAAACTTTAAACGCGTTTAAATCGGAAAATCGATTATTAACGGATTTTATCCGAAAATTTAAAAATATTTCGCAAGTGATTTAAGTTTGTTCGAATTATAATTGCGAAATACGGTATTGCAAAAAAGGATATTTATAACTTCGACGAAACTAAATTTTTAATAAGGTTTTTTATAATAACGGGCATAATAATTATTAATACCGAAAAACGTAAAAAATTTAGATAAACGTAATAAAAAAATAAAAAATAAATTATAATTATTTAAGTTATTAATTTTTAAAATTAAGCTATACCGTTATTTATTATTATAATAGGAAAAATTTATTTAAGTTTTAATACTGTAATAACTTATTACTAACAGTTAATTAAAAAATTACATTAAATATTAATAGTTAAATAATAAATAAATTAAGTTTCGAATAAATTTAGCATTTTGATAAATATATTCGGACGCGTACGAAAGGTTCCAAACGTTTCTTTATTTTCGACGGCCACAAAAGTTATTATTCGATAAAATTCGAAAAATATTGCGCTAATAATAATATTATTACGTTTTATATATCCGCGCATTTTTCGTATCGGCTTTAACCTTTTAATATATTTTATTTTTTTGTTTTAAAACGCGTTTATTTACGTTATATCGAAAACTTAATACGACGTTATTATATTTATATTGCTAAAGAAAATTTTCTCGCCGGCTTTTACGACGCGTTCCAAGCTGCCATAACGTCCGATTATATCAAATCTAAATTCGCAAAAGCTGGTCTTGTTTTATTCGATCTTAACAACGTTTTTTCCGAATTAAAGGTTCCTTTAATTATGCCTACGCCGACCGTTTCCCCGTTAACTTCCGCCGGTTCCATTTTATCTTCCGCAAAAACCTTTAAAGATATCCGTAAAATAATAAAATAAAAACGATATTTGTAAAAGAAAATTAAAAATTATTAGGGTGGCTCGCCAATAAGAATATTTAAGTCGGTTAATTTTATAAATAAGGGGTATATATTATTATTACGTAAAGCCGCTTTTTCCGGGAAAAAAACGTTTAATTATACGAAACGAATTATATTTTAAGCAAACGTTACAGGACCAAAAACAAACGTTTTCAAAAAGGAGGAATACTTATTATATAAGAGAAATAAGCTTTTCTGGCCCAAAAAAAAGGGGTGGCAAAATAATGCAGTTAACAGCAGCTGGAGGAGGTCGTCGTAAGAGGGTTGAGATTAAGGAACGGAAGTATGGCGTTTGCGGTAAGCCCGGGCATAATGCGCGTACTTGTGAAGAAGTTGTAGATACGTCTAGCGAAGAAGAATCCAATTGATTTTAATTAATGCGATATATTGTTGTTAAGTTATTTGGATTGATTGTTACGAGGTGCCAAAAAGTGTTGCGCTTATATGTGTGTGGCGCTCATATGTATGGGACGTTATAACAATTTATTAAGTTTTGCAACTTTTACCGCCGTTTCATTAAAGGGTTTTTACGGATTACAGCTTCTTTAATTCGTTACTTAAAAAAGCCTATACTAAAAAAGAAACCAAGGTAAGGCTTTTTAGATAAACCAGCGAAAAAAGCTTTTAAGAAGTTCGTAACTGCATTTAGTAAGGTATCTTTCCTGATGCATTTCGACTTTAAAAAGCAAATACTGGTAAAAACCGACGCCTCGAAATATACCATATTTAGGATTTATCATAAAAAAATAATTAAAAAAAGTAACACCTAATCGCGTTTTGGTCGCAAAAGTTTAACGATACAAAGCTAAACTATAGAACGCCCGATTAGGAAATAATGGTTATCGTAAAGTTTTTCTAACATTAACATTATTATTTATAAGGCAATAAATATACCGTAAAGGTTAAATCAAATTATTTAAACTTACAGAATTTTATAAACATTCCGAAATTTAATAACAAATAAACCCGGTAATATATATTACTTGCATTTTTCGATTTTGTAATTAAATATTAATTAAAAAAGTAAAACCCGGTTAATCTAACCTCGAAACGTTTTAATTATAAAAAAAAAAGGCGGATAACTTAATGCTATTACTTACGTTCGAAAAGAAGTTAACGGTGGATTTTAAGTTATCCCCAGTATGTTCCGAGCCGGAAATGTTAGTTAGCGTTATTTTCGCGGAAAATACGCCCGAAAAACGTAAGGTTTTAACTTAAGCAGTTACGCGTAAACGGGCGCAGATAACGAATTAGGATTTAACCAAATTGGAAATTCCGGAAACGTTATAAAACCCAGCCTAATCGCCAGTCCCGGAATTATTCCTTAACCTTATTCGTACCATTTAAAAACGCAACCCCGAATATAAGGAAATTCAAAAAGGACTTGCAAACGATATATCTATAAATCCTTAATAAAGTATTAATATTAAAGGATTAATTAAATACAGAAATTGATTATATATCCCAAACGAAAAGGCCGTATATTACCAAATCCTAAAAATATATCATAATAACTTTTTTGCTGGCCATTTCGGCATAAAAAGAACCTAGCAACGAATTAAGCAACTATACTTTTGGCCGGACCTAAAAAAGGATATGCGAAATTACGTTAAGGATTATGTTATTTGCTTCGGAAACAAAGCGAAATACTACCGGCCGTATAACGAACTACAAACGTTACCTATACCTTTATTACCTATAAGAAAATTAGCTATAAATTTTATTACTTGATTACTTTTAATTTGGTATTAAGGCCGTAAGGTTAATGCTACCTTAGTAATAATAAACCGATTCACAAAAATAACATTTTTTTTCGCAATCGCTATTATTATGACTAATACTAAACTTACAAAACTATTTTATCGAAAGATCGAATATTATTATAGAACCTTTATAAGGATTATTTTTAATAAAGGCTTAATATTTACCAGTATATTTTGGGGAAATTTTTGCCATTATATTAAAGTTAAATAAAGATTTTCGATTACTTTTTACCTTGAAACTAATAGGTAAACAAAAAAAATAAACTAAATATTCGAATATTACTTCCGTTACTTTATCGGAATCTAAGTTAATTTAATCCAAGTTATTACCCGAAACTTTCTTTGCAATTAACTTTATAATTAATAGTACTACCGAAAAGGCCCTTTTTAAAGTTTTATATAGATACAAACCTAAATTTAAGACTTTTTTTTTTTTTTTTTCGAAAACTAAGGTACCTTGGCAGGGATTTTTGCAGTACATGCCAAAATTCAAAAGTTAAAAAAATCCGAGAAAAACTAAGGGAACGACGGCAAAAAGCGACCGAAACGTATAAGAAATATTACAACAACAAACATAAGTCTTTTACTATTAAAGTGGAACAAATAATAAAACTATTAACAAAAAACTTAAGGATTAAATACCGCAAGCTAGCTTCCAAATATATTAAACCATTTTGCGTTATTAGCAAAGTCGGTTCTTAAGCATATCGCTTAACCCTTTTTTAGTAATATAACCGCTTGCATCCTATTTTTTCAATCTAACTGTTAGAACTTTAGATAATTAAAATTAATTATCTATTAATAATATCCGAATTAAAAGAAAATACCGAATGGAAAGTTAAAAACGTCGTAAATTAACGTACTTCCTAAAAGCAATTACAGTACGAAGGAAAATAGATAAGTTAACTTTTCGAATATAATTAATAAGTTAACAACGAAAATATATAAAACGCCTAAAAAGTTATTACCGGGTATTATTAACGACAGAAATAACAAAGGAATAAGTTATGTTATATTTTTGTTATTAAAAGATACAGAAACGTTAATAATACTACCCCGGAGAACTTATAAAACTATTTTAAAAAACAATACGAATTATATATCTTTAATTACAATATTAAAAATTGAACCCAGTTCTTTAAGAAGTTCGAAATTACCTTGAAACCTTACCGAATCAACCCAGGAAATTTCGTACATCCGTTATAAAACGAGCCAGCTCGTTATCTTAATTATTATTATCTTTATCCTTCAAGCCGAAGCTAAAGGCATTATCGTTACGGCGGAAGGCTTCCTTTATTTCTTAAATAAAGGTTACATAAGCCGTAAGCTAAGTACTAAAACCACGGTCCTTAGGTAATAAACGCGGAAACGTTTAGCGACGGTAAGCCTTTTTCTTAGCAGTAAGCTAATTTTATTAGTTACGGAGCAAAATCGTTGGAGTATCGGAGCATCGACCTTGCCGGTTAGACCAAATTTTGCCCGGTAAGTAAAAAGCATTCGGAAAAAGGCCTAAGTAAGGCGTTATTAGGTAACAACAAAGAGGATACGTTAGTTAAAACCTGCACTTGAAATAGGATTGCCATCGTCGTTTTTGCCTTACTGGTCGAACATTTTAGTCGATTATTCGATAAATTCTTAAAAGCGGATTACAACGAAAGTTATAGCAGTAGGGCACTTTCAGAAATAACCGATACGTTAATAAAAGTAATGCGAATAAAAGGCGAATTAACTTACAGGTTTGCATGTATTATAATTACTAAAGCAGCTAGTATAAGCAGAAGAATCTGGGGATTTAAACGTAGAAGAAACCTTAAAGGGAAAACCTTAGTAAGGACGGAAAGTATTTTCGGCTTTACTAAAATAAGGGCGATATATATAAGTAACGGGGATGGGAACTGCGTTATAAAGACGCGAACCATAACGGCGGTTGCGTATTTTTTTGCTTTAATTTCGAAAAGGCATAATGATTAATTCAGAAACGAAAAAATAAGGATAAAAAACGTATGATTAAAACCCGAAAAATAGGCGAATGTAGAGTGCTTTAACGAACGTAGGAGGAAATGGTATTAGGTTGCGAAGAAAAAAGAAAAGTTGGAAATTAGGGAAAATTAGGTAATGTTTATATATATATGTACGGAATTAGATTGATTGTAGGTAAGAACAGACGCGAAATAAGGCGGTTACCTGGGAATATCGTATATACTTATAAATATAACAAACCTTACCTTAAATAGCCCAGATTATAATAACAAAGATATATCACTTAACGATATTATCCTTACCTATTATATATATACATAATGCCGGGCCGGTATTATAGAGAAGAGGGGAGATAGTTGTTATAGCAGGCCTAGCAGCCTGGGGCTGGCACACCTTACGTAACTCACCTTTTTTGATTGAATCCCTTACTGCCTTTATTCTATATAAGGGCCTTAGGCCCCTATCTATCCTTATAGAGGGACAAGAATCTGTTCTGTCCTGACCCTACCCCATAGGAATAGACTGGTTACACTTGACTTGAGCCCTACCGTGACACTTTTTAAACTACGACATAATAACTGGGGATGTATTAATTAATATGCTTAAGTATGGTATTAAGTAACTTGGGGATAATAATGGTAGCTGGAGATAATATGTAATAGATGTATATAAGTATATTAGTATATGTATAAATGCTTTGTAAACGTTAAGATATAATTATTATATAGGTGCAGGAATTACCAGAATCTGCCAGTAACTTATGCGTCCAACTAATTAAGTACATCCAGGGCTAATATACCGAATTTTTGCAGATAAAATGTATGCGCCGAGGAAATCCCAGAAAATTTTATCCGAAGTTATGTAAAAAGGTGCCGTCGTCGTCGCTTTTTTTTACTTAGGTATATGCATTCGTTTTTCGCACCTACATTTCTTTTGCAACTTTTCTGCAATACCACTTTAACTTTTCCTTCCAAATTTAATATATGTCCAAACATATATATAATTATCCTCGTTATATTAATTAACATTATTATAAGTTTTCGCTAACGTGCCACACAAGCGAGCTGGACACATAAGCGAGCTGGACACTTTTTGGCACCTCGCAACAATCAATCCAAATAATTCAACCATAACACATCCAATTGATTCCAATCAATCGTATTCTCTTTCGCCGACCGTATCTACAGCATCTGGACCAGTATACGTCGAAATTTATCGGGCCAATCCTTTGGGTCATTTTATGGCTGCGTTTTTTAAGGATCTCAAATACGTTACTGGTTTATTTATTCAGGTATTCGGTATAGCTAATTTAGTACCTTACGAACTTTGCGAAAAACAACATGTAATATCGGAATATCTTAATCAGTACGGAATATACCTATTTTTTTGGTATTGGTCGATTCCTGGCTTTTTTAACGGAGCTTATAGTAACTGTATCGGTTTTATCGAAAGGTATAACGAATGGTCTTGTTTAATCGTCTTTTTATAAATTAATCGGCTTTTAATATCCTTTTTTATCTTTTACAAATTGCTTTAATTTATTAACAGAAAAAATACCTTATAACTTCGTCCTATTAATTTCCTTTAAACAGTAAATACTTAAACCAGTAATATTACTAATTAAATACGGCCTAATCCAACGATACTTCAACTTTATATCTTTAAACACATCTATATATCGTAACGTATCATATAAGAATACCAGATCGTCCACTTTTAAAGGTTTATTTTTTATCTTAATTTTATCTCTTTTACCCGTTAATTTAACTGCTTTATAACGCTATTTAGCGATCATTTTAATAACTTTAACTATGTTTTCAGCTTTCTTTTTTAAAAGCTGAATCCTTTACGTAATCAGTTTTTTTTCGGCGTATCTGGATCCCAAGTTATAATTCTCCATATCGGCAAAACTATTTCGATCGGTAAAAGCGCTTTTTATCCGTACAGCAGCTTATAAGGGCTAAGGCCATAGCTTTTTATAACGGTATTGTCGGCGAAGACCATCTTAGGCAAAAACTTAACCCATCCTTTGCCAATCCCATTCGTCGCTTTTATTAAAACTTTAGCAATCGGAATATTTTTTTTCGACTAGGCCTTATCGCCAGGCTGCATACGCGGTACCAACTTTCCGTTTAATCCTTAATGCGTTATAAACTTTAATAACCTTACCTTTAATTATTAAGCTTTTATTAATCTTAATCTTAATTAGGATACTATGTCGATAAAAGACGTACTTATCTAAAAACTTTTTAATTGCTATTAACGTAATTAATCGTAAAGCTTTAATTTCCAAATAATCGGATAATTCGTATCTAATTTCTACCGTAACTTTATAACCGTCGTTATTAGGTATAAATTAAACATCGATTACCTAAATAACTATTATATCAATCGGCTGCGAAAATCCATAACCTTTTTCGAAACATCGATCGGTTACTTTCTGGCATTTAATATACGCAAACATTATTTCCCGAACATAACCAAACATATTACGTTAATAATACAAAGCTGTTATGCGACGATAGGTCGAATTTTGCCCCTTATAGCTACAATTTTTATAACATTACCTAATTACCGCAAATCGCTTTTGTTCGGTATTAACCATTTACCAGCTGCCGTACCTTTTATTTGC
Organism: Monosporascus sp. mg162; assembly: GCA_004155945.1. Taxonomy (NCBI): domain Eukaryota; kingdom Fungi; phylum Ascomycota; class Sordariomycetes; order Xylariales; genus Monosporascus; species Monosporascus sp. mg162. The sequence continues at coordinate 168,184 of QJNY01000034.1, forward strand.
CTTACGCCAAAAAATACCGTCCTAAACAAAATAATTTTAGGCCTCGAATTTAAAAACATTTTGCTTTCTTTTTAAAGCATTACCGAATCGATTAGGGAAATCCAATATCGTTAAAAACCTAACGTACTTTTGCAACTCCTCAAATTAATTCTTAATAAAAGGTCCTTATCGCCGATCCGTATTAATAAATATAAATGCTATACCAATCAAAATAAAGTTAACCCAAATAACGTACCACACCACCGAACGAGACACACCACCGAACGGGACACACCACCGAACGGGACACACCACCGAACGGGACACACCACCGAACGTGACACACCACCGAACGGGACACACCACCGAACGGGACACTTTTTGGCACTTTCCAGCAATGCACCCAAATACCTCAATTACAACACCTTAAATCAACTTAAATCAATTGAATATGTCTTTGCTAACTGTATCTACAGCATCTCGAGGAGTGCACGCATTATATCAAGATTTGTTGCGGACGCTATGTTACCATTTCTTCCTTCTAACCCGCCTGCGACCGACCACCTTTTAACGCGTCTAAGCTAATATTACCCCCATTTCGTACGACCCAAAGCCGACCGACTAGATAACTATTCTCGACCGAATCTCTAACCCAAATACGCGAGCATTTCTTATCCAGCTTTGATACGTTGAAGATATGCGGCGGAGAACATGTTATAGGACGCGTTGGAAACGAGTTGGCGGGCGTGTTGGGGGGTCCGTGCGGGGCGTGTAGCGGGGGCGTATGGCAGGGTGTGTCGGACTTGATTTTGCAATAACTCGAGACTTACGTAATTATACAATTAAAACAAACGTTTTCCAGAGAGATAAATACTTGCTATATAAGAGGAACAAGTTCTTTTAGCCAATAGAAAGGTTATGGCAAAGAATTGCTGCTAACAGCTGCTGAAATTAGGCGGTTGCGGGCGGGTTGGTAGGAAGAAATGGCAATATGGCGTCCGTAACAAGCCTTGATATAATGCGTGCACTTGTCCAGAAGTTATAGATACGGTCGGCGGAAGAAAGTACGATTAATTGGAATCAATTAGATGTGTTGTGGTTGAGTTATTTGAGTGTGTTGTTGAAGGGTGCCAAAAAGTGTCCCGTTCGGTGGGGTGGGACATTAATATTAAATTAAATATTAATAAAGTTATCGATTTTTCCTTCTTATTAATTGTTTAACGCGTTAAATACTTTACGTAATTTTCGGAACAAATTATACGCTGCTATATTTTTCTTACCGGAAATATGTTTAATTTCGAAATCGAACATTTTTATACAACCGATTTAACAAATAATTATAGCACCAGGCAAACAGTTTAAAAAATTATTAATCTGGATTACTAGCACTTTAACGTTAATTTCCAGTACGAATCGGACTTTATAAATATGGTTCCGGAATTTCCTTAAAATTTTAAAAATAGCTCGACATTTTAATTTGCTAGCGTTATAATTTAACTTAACACGTTTTTAGGTATTACTTTTAAAACGTACGGAATACTTTATTTCATTAATTAAGTAATCGAAAATACTTCTAAAGCTTTCCTTATTCGCGTTTATCCTTATAATAATTCTTCCGGTATCAAGGATATAATTTAAAATAATCAAAATCAAAACAGTAATAATCGCTTTCTTAATACTTTTTATTACGCAATTTTAATCGGGGCTTTAAATAAACAGTTAATTCCTTCGAAACAAGCGGATAAAAGATTTTATTTTAATAACAAAGTACGTAATAAATATCCGATAATAAACGACAATACTTAAAAAAGCTTTAATTTCCGAAACGTTTTTATACGGGTGGATTTTTAAAGTCTTTTCCACCTTAGCTATATTTGGTCGCCGCCCATTCGTTTCGCAAATAAATCCGACTATAACGGTTATTTCTTAACTTTATTAAACTTTTTCATATTAATCGTCGCACCAGCAAGCTTAAAGTTAAAAAGGGTTTTATCTATGTTAACGATATGCTCATAAACGAATCGCCGAATTCCTGGAAAAATTTCCTTATCGTTATATCTAATCTTTAAGCCTTTAACCTTAACGTTATCGACGAATGGCCGGACTATATCGGGCATCAAATTATCCAAAATCCTCCTAGCCACGCAGCAAAAATAAGTTACAAGGTTAGTAAGCCCTTAAGATATAATAATATACCTCAAAAATCCTAACGGTATCTCGAAAATAATAAAATCTTTACTAACTAAAACCAAAATAACTTAATCGTAACCTAAGAAAAAGTCCACCAAGGTAACTAAAAAACATATAACAAAATCCGCAGAAAATTCGTCGCAGTTATCCAGCATAAAGGCATTTCGTAAAATAACAGCATTTAGTTTGATTGCAAAATTAATTAGTCCGAAACCGCTATCCTTTTTTTCGACTAAAAACTAAGTATTCTTATATACAACATAAAATTGTTCGAAAATACCTCGTTAAATACGTAGTTTTAATATTTCGATCAGCTTTTTCTTGTTGCTCGCCGGCACTGTTATACCCTTAACTTACTACGCCTTATAAGGGATCGTTCGAATTTTATAATTTGATTCAATACTTAATTTAATTCAGTTACATTTTTTCCAATCCTAAGCTAAGGCAACTTTTTACGAAAAAGCATTTCCTTAAAAAAGGCTTTTTCTATACGGGTAAACTTATTTCTTAATTAATTAAAAAGTTTGTCGGCGCATTCTTTAATAAATCGGGTCGCTCGGGGTATAATAATAAACCTAAAAAACAAAGCAGCTAAAATTATACCAAGCTTATCGGGCTTTTTTCCATCCTAATTAATAACTTACTAAACTTTCTCAAGTTCCATAACTTTTTAATTCGGGGTTTTAAAAAATATTAATCTATTAAAGGGTATATCGTCGATAGGGACTATTTTTTTCTACTTGGGTTTATATATCGTATTAATCTGGACAATCCGATTATTGTTAATTTTCTATTACATTTCGTTCCATAATATTTTATATAAGGTATACGCCAATTTCATATCGTTAAACTGGCCTAAAACCTTATTTCCGGGTTCTAACGTAGTATTAATAGCTTTTAACGCGTTAGACGATTAATCGGAAAAAAAATCGATAACTTTATTAATGTTTAGTTTAATATTATTCGGCTTAACCTTATTTTAACTGGTACAGCCTTTATAGTTATTGATACGCACCGGCGACAAGGACCTTTATTGGGAATTGATTTAAAAAGTCGTAAAAGTACGTTAGATCTTTAACGATATTGGATTTTCCTGATCGATTCGATAATGCTTTAAAAAGGAAAAGAAATATTTTTAAATCCGAGACGTTAAATTATTTTGTTCAAGACGGTATTTTTTAGCGTAAGACAAATAAAAGGTATGGCAGCCGGCGAATGGTTAATACCGAATAAAAGCTATTCGCAGTAATTAGGCGATATTATCAAGATTATGGCTATAAAGAGCGAAATTCGACCTATTGTTATATAGCAGCTTTATATTATTAACGTAACATGTTTAACTATATTCGGAAGGTAATGCTTACGTATGTTAAATGCTAGAAAGCAGCCGATTTACGTTTCGAAAAAGGCCATAAATTTTCGCAGCCGATTGACATAACTGTTATTTAGGTAATCGATATTTAATTTATACCTAATAACAATAGCTGCAAAGTTACGGTCGAAATTAAGTGCGAATTATTTGATTGTCTAGAAGTTAAAGCCCTGTAATTAGTTACGTTAACAGCGATTAAGAAGTTTTTAAATAAATACGTTTTTTATCGACATGGTATCTTAATTAAGATTAAGATTAACAAAAGCTCAGAGAATAAAGGTGAAGTTATTAAAGCCTGCAACGTACTAAAAATTAAAAGAAAAGTTAATGCCGCGTATGTAACCTAGCGATAAGGCCTAATCGAAAAAGGACATATCCTGATTGCTAAAACCTTAATAAAAGCGACGAATAAAACTGGCAAAGGATGGATTAAGCTCTTGCCCAAGATGGTCTTCGCCGACAATACCATTATGAAAAGTTATGCCTTAGCCCTTATAAGCTGCTATACGGACAAAAAGCGCTCCTATCGATCGAAACAGTTTTGCCGACATGGAAAATCATAACTTAGAGCCCAGACACGCCTAAGAAAATTTGATTACATAAAGGATTGGGCTTTTAAAAAGGAAAACTAAAAACGTGGCCAAGGTTACCAAAGTGACCGCTGAGCAGCGCCGTAAAGCAGATAAATTGGCGAATAAAAGACATAAAAACAAGATAAAAGATAAACCCTTGGAAATGGACGACCTGGTATTATTATATAATACGTTACGACATATAGATATATCCAGAAATATAAAGCTGAAATACTGTTGAACTGGCCCGTATCAAATTAATAATAATATTATTAATTCAGATAACGTACTACACAAGCGAGTCGCGCACATAAGCGAGTCGCGCGGATCTTGGCACCTTACCACAACAAATTCAAATTAATCAACAACAACATATTGCATTGATTTAAATTAATCGGATTTTTCTTCGCTAGACGTATTTACAACTTCTACACAAGTACGCGCATTATGTCCAAGCTTGCCGCAAACGCCACATTTCCGTTCCTTGGTTTTAACCCTTTTACGATAACCCCTTCCAGTTGCTATTAGCTGCATTTTTTTACCACCCCTTTTTTTTTAAACCAAAAAAACTTATCCTTTTTGTATAATAAATATTTTTCCTTTTTAAAAACGTTTGTTTTTAATTTTGAAACGTTTGCTTAAAATATGGTTCGTTTTGCGCAATTAGGTAACTTTTTACCAAAAAAAAACATTTTTGTACAAAATTAATAAATGACTTTTAGTTAAAAAATAAACCGATTTAGCTATTTATTTAACGAGCTACCTTATTGGTCCTTAATCTTTTTTTGTAAATAACGTAATTACCGCGTTACTTTTTTAATATTTTTAAAGGTTTTCGCAGGCGGGGAACGAATAAAACCGACGGAGGTTAGCGGGAAGATGGTCGGCGTAGGTACAATTAAAAAAACCTTTAATTCGGAAAAAACGTTATTAAGATCGAATAAAAGAAAACCAACTTTCGCAAATCCAGATTTGATATTAACGGACGTTATAGCAGCTTAAAACGCGTCGTAAAAGCCGGCGAGGAAATCTTCTTTAGTAATATAAGTATAATAACGTTATATTAAGTTTTCGATATAACGCGAATAAATACGTTTCAAAATAAAAAAACAAAATATAACAAAAAGTTAAAACCGATACGAAAAATACGTAGGTATACAAAACGTAATAATATTGTTATTGGCGCAATACTTTTCGAATTTTATCGAATAGTAATTTTTATGGCCGTTGAAAATAAGGAAACGTTTAAAACCTTTCGTACGCGTCCAAGTATGCTTATTAAAATACTAAATTTATTCGAAACTTAATTTATTTGTTATCCAGTTATTATTATTTAATGCGATTTTTTAATCGATTGTTAGCAGTAAATTATCGCGGTATTAAAATTTAAAATAATTTTTCCCCGTTATAATAATAAATAATAGCATAACTTAACTTTGGAAATTAATAACTTAAATAACTATAACCTATTTTTTATTTCCTTATTGCGCCTATTTAAATTTTTTACGTTTTTCGGCATTAATAATTATTATACCCGTTATTATAAAAAGCTTTATTAAAAATTTAATTTCGTTAAAGTTATAAATATCCTTTTTTACGATACCGTATTTTGCTATAATAACCCGAATAAGTTCGAACTATTTGCGAAATATTTCTGGACTTTCGTATAAGATTCGTTAATAATCGATTTTCCGATTTAAACGCGTTTAAAGTTTTTTTTGCCGTTTAACAAAGTTAAACGTTTAATTAATTTCAACATATCTTATAACGCGTTAAGTTAACAGTAAACTAGTTCTATTTTTAACGTACTAAAGCCGGACAGGAAACGTTCGCGTATTTAAGTTAAAAATTCGGTCGATAATAAAATGTTTTTTCGGTCGGCGTTAATTTTCGCGAATTGGGAACTATATCGGCCTAAAAGGGTTTGCCGTAAATTCGGTCTTTTAAAGTAACTTCGGGAACATTATATATAACATAAAGCCGTTTATAACTAAGTTACGGGTTTCTTTTTTTAGCTTGAACAGCTAGATTTATTCTGGCTTCTTTTGTTAACCGTTCCATGTTGTAATGTTAAGAAATAAACGATTAAAGTTGGGTAATTAAAATGGTGAAGAAAACGCACGACTCGCTTGTGTGCGCGACTCGCTTGTGTGGTACGTTACTTATTGTTTGAATGAAATTAATGGAACGGAGTTGTAGGGTACTTTCCTTGCTAATAAATTAAAACAATTTATAAAAGATAAAAAAGGATATTGGAAGCCGCTTAACCTACAAAAAAACGACTAAACGAAGCTATTCTTTGATTAGCCTAACGACACGATATCGGATATTTTAGATGCTGCGAATGTTAAGTTACTTAAAGATTAGCAGCATAAAGCTTTAAAACCTGTAAAAACAAGTATTAAGGTATAAATATTAAGCGGCCGACTTAAGGGCTATGCGGTTGTGGACAACAGCAATACAATAAAAATGGCCCGATTAAAAAAACGGAGGAAATTAATGCGATTAATTGCGAGAAATTAAAGTACAGTAATATCCTGAAGCTTTTATAAGCTTCTTTAAGTTCCCTTAAATTCCTTTACCGTTCTGCCTACCGATATCTTATACCATAACCATTATGCTTTACTTATAATCAATACGTCCCGGCTGTACTTAGCCGGAACCGGGAATTAGTAACATGCTTTTGTATTTTGCTTTAAAGCTAATTTTTATCGAATGTTTTAATAATGGGATAAGTTTCTGCGCGAATATCCTTTTTAATTCGTAGTGATCGTAGAAAGCTGGCCTTAAATATTTTAAACCGTTCGTTCCGGTAGGTATAATTATGCCTTTCGATAAATCCGATACAATTATTACAGGCTCCGTTAAAGAAGTTGAAAATCGATTAACACTTAAAGAATAAGTACATTTCGCATTAATTAGGATATTCCGATATTACATATCGTTTTTCGTAAAGCTCGCAGGGTACCAAGTTAAATATACCGAATATTTAAATAAACAAACCAGTAACGTATTTAGGATCTTTAGTAAAAGCAGCCATAAAGTAACCCAGAGGATTAACCCGATAAATTTCGACGTATACTGGATAAGCTACCAAGTTTTCCATTAACTGGAAATACCTGATTATATTAAACTGGGCATTGGCGGCCAACTAAAAGTTTTTACCTACGATCTGCCATTACAAGTTACCGACCAGTAACTGGACCATCGATAACGTTAATAAATATAACCCCGAGCATTTATATTAATTAACGGATTTTATTAACGATGTTATAAAAGAAATTAAGTATTTACCTTGATATACTTAAACGTAATATAATATATAACACTATTATTATTCTAAAATTTGGCCGCGTCTTAAACATATTCAAAATAAATGCGACGAAAACGTAACGTTCCAATATTAATGTATAACCTAGGGACCCGATTAATAATACGTAAAACTGTTAAGATTGTCGAAGTTGTTAATAAAAACCTGGCGACAGAATTGTTACGGGGTATTAGCATGTTAATTGGAACAGGGATAACGGATACTGATGGTCGACCACCGATTATCTGTTTAACGATACCAAGGATTGGATTAAGCTTTAAAAGTATTTTAGCTACTCCTGTTAATAAAAGTACATATCGTACCGGCCAAGGTTTTGGGAATAGTAAATTATCTATAACTAGTATTTCTGGTAGCAAAGTATCTTAATCAAGGTTTATGCTGCGGAATCTGTACTAAAAAGTAAGAGCAAGGTTAAGAATAGGTGTTTGACGATATATTAGGTTCTATAATTTACGGACGTCGTCAGGATTATATAAAAGTTTTAAATCGCGAATATTACTCAAAAGCTTATCGATACGACGGGTTAATAACTTAAAAAAATATAGACAAGTTTAATACCGCCAAAATCCTACGACGATAATCAAAGATTTGGTCCAGTATATTAATATTTGCTTTAACCCTAAGATCTATAAGCTTCTTAGCACCAAGATCTAAAGGCTTATTACCCGGTCCGGACTTCTTCTTAATGGACAATTCTTTCATAATATAAACAAAATCACCTGGGTCTACACTTCCGCAAAAACCCTAAAAACTGCGTAAATTTAATAGCCAACGAGAACTCATAATAGTATCAATTAATAAAATAAGGATAATTATGTACATGTTTGTATATATATTAAATCTGGAGGGAAAAGGTAAAATGGTGTTACAAAAAAGTTACAAAAGAAATATAGGTGCAAAAACGAATGCACATACCTAATCAAAAAAAGCGACGACGACGACGCCTTCCCATATAACTTCGGATAAAAATTCTAAGATTTCTTTGACGTACACGTTTTATCTACAAAAATTCGCTACATTAGCCCTATACACATTTAATCAATTAAACGTATAAGTTACTAGCAGATTTTGGCAAATTCCTATACCCATACAACAATTACACCTTAATACCTGCAAAGCACCTATACCACATCAATACACCTATACACATATATCATACATCATCCCCAGCTACTATTATTATCCCCAAATTACCTAATACTACACCTAAGCATATTAATCAGTACATTTCTAATCATCATATCGTCGTCCAAAAAGCGTACCATGTAAGGTAAAGGCGACAGCTCCAAAAAGTTAAACACCTCGAATTTTGGAAAGCTCGCACGATCAGCCAATATACCTGTATGGGAAAAAAATAACATGTTACAATTCCTCAAAAAATGCACAACAATAATTCCACCCCCAATCCCGTAAAAAAAGTTACGCCTTAAATTCGTTTTAATCGGCTTATTTCCATATACCTAAAGGACATAAACGGTCAACGTCCATGAAAAAACATTAACCCGCTACTATACTGGTTAACAAAGTATTAAATTAGCAAAGTAACTGGATATCTATAACAAACCCTTATAATCGTTCAAAACAAAACTTATCTACGCTCCAAAAATGTTATTATTCTTATCCAAATAATCGCCCAGGACGTACCTTCAAAAATCTTGGCTGTTATTCCAAAAGCTGGACGAATAATCTTACATGGCAAGTTCAAACTAATCTCTAGCAAGGCCTAAAAAGCGATCAATACTAATAACCCGAAATATGTATGGTTTATCGCCCAAATCAAAGTCCCGACAGATAAAGGTCCAATGAAATACTGGATTAATATGTTATACGTCCGATTAAAGCGTTTTATGCTAATATTCGATACTTATGCTACCGAAAATCGTACCCAGTTGCTACTCCAGTTATACCGAAAGGCGTAGGAAAAATCAAGACTTAATAATTGTCACAGGACGGACTGCTAACGGGGGTCAGGTTGGCTATATTCAGGACAGACGAAAGAAGAAGACTGACATCTAGGGAACTAAAAGAGAGAGAGACAGAACCCCTAAAGCCTTAAAGCACTATATAAATAGTGAGGATGACTAAGCTTATTATTATTATTATTGCCCTTAGGGCATGCGGTATTCTTACTGTATATGTACATATTTCGTACGGTAAAACCAAGGAAAGGCTTAAGGTAAAAACCCGTATGTTGCGGTTACGTTACGTTATAAAAGCGCTATCGATAGGTTTTTTACCGTTCCGTTATTAAAAACTTACCTTTTTAATTAATTTAATTATCCCGGTACGGTACCGTACCGTAATAAGAAAAAAAACGTTTTTATTAGTTTTTTAAATCTCCCTAGAGGAGACGTGACCGTGTAGACAAAATTGGATAAAATGATAGATTACTACCTTAATTCCTAGGCTTTACTAAACCCATCCCTCTTGCAGATTGCCTTATCCCGTTCCTATCCGCGTCGATTCTTGTCGAAATTCTGGACGGTCTTTGCAATCCGGAGCAGCCGGGCAAACCATCGCTCGTAGTCCTTTATATATCGTTCCATAATCTGAATTTCGAAGTTATTAAGCCGGTTACCGCCTTTCCCTTTTAGTTCCCTTTCCAGTTTCGCCAATACTTTGCTTATGATCGTTATATTTTCCGCCATATATTTTTGCAAAGATCGATTTTCGTTATTTTCGCGAATCAAATCCTATCCGAAAATTAATAATCGAAATCGATTATTTTGGGAAAGATTTTTAAGATCGATAGTAGTGTCGATGGTTTTAGCCCGTCCGGTAATTTTGTGCGAATTATGTACCGTTAAGACGATAGTTTTTATAGAAATCTTGCGGTTACGGATTACCGGTATCGTATATTCGGATTTGCGCGGTATATTGTTTTAGGTAATTCGAAAAAGCGTAGGAACGATCGAGACTGGCGAGGGCTCGGAAAGATGCCGGCCTTTTATACGTAATACGGCGCAGTTAAAGTTTATTATTAAGGTTTGCTTTTAAGGTTTATTTTTAAGGTTTACCGTTAAGGTTTATTTTTAAGGTTTATTTTTAAGGTTTATCCTTAAGGTTTACCGTTAAGGTTTGCCTTTAAGGTTTATTTTTAAGGTTTACCGTTAAGGTTTATTTTTAAGGTTTACCGCGTAAAGCTTAACATTTCCTAAGTTATATTGTTTAACCCTGCCGAACCAGCCAGCGGGCATAAGGTTTACCAAGGTCGAAGCTTATCGGCAATTACGCATCAATCGGCTTCAAAGTGAGGCTTTATGGGACTGAGGTATCAATCTATCCTAACCGTGAAAACCATTAATCAGTCATCGTGTTCGAAGGTACTGGGTATAGTATCTATCGTGCAAATTACATCGTGTAATGATTTTCTGTGTATTTGGCTCAGCCTGGAAAATACGGCTTGAACCCATTCGACCTTGCATTAGTTTTTTAAAAGCGTTACGATGCGTTTCGGATTTTTATAAATGCTTTTGTTATTTCCGGGGTAGGTTAAAATAAAACCAAATAAAAAACGGTAAAAAATTTTATTTTTATATAATTTCTTAAAACGCCGTTATAACGGATACGGTATTTTAATGCTATCAGCCCTGAAAAGCCCGGAAAAAACTTTTACGTTTTATTATTTTTTATTTTTTTAACGAAAAGTTTAAAGTTTTCCGTTACGTTTTTCGCGTTTTAAAAAACCTTTTTACTTTAAAAATATTTAAAAATAAATAAATCTTCCGAATATAAAAATTACTATTATTATTATTAGTTTTTTTTTTCCTTTTTTTCGGTAATTTAACGATATTGTAAAAATTTTTTTATTCGATATAATAACGGTATCGGTACGGTAAGTTTCGTTACGGCGGTACTGGTACAGTATATTTTATTAACGGTTTTTTAAAATTTTATTATCGCTTTACGGTAACGACGCGATTCCGGTAAAGCGTTATAAAAGTAACCGGTATTACCTTAGTTATACCGCCGTATTTTCGTTCCGGTATATTCCGTTTTTTGTTAATAATCTTTAATATTTTTAATTTATATTTCGTTTTTTTAATAAGTTATATCCGTTTTTTTACGCAACGGTTTCGTTACGTAATTATTTTTAACTGTCCGTAATTTTTTATTAATTTATTAATAATTAATTAATATATTTATTTATTAATTAATAAATTTTGTTATATACTTATTATAATTTTATATCGTTAACGTTATTTTACAATATTTATTAAAATTATTTCCGTTCCCGTCGGCGGGCTTATTATTTTTACTTTTAATAACGACCTTTCCGGCGGTTTCCCGAACGGTAATAACGGCTTCGTTAATTACTGTAACAACGGCGCTTTAATAAACTTCCTTAATACCGTATTTGTATTGCTGTTAACCTATTATATAAGAAAAGTAATAAAGTAACGGTAATAATAATTTTGGCCGTAAAATTTTTTTTTCAAAAAATTACGTAATTTTTTACGTACGTTACGGTACCGCGTTTATATATATCGTTTTATTCGCGATTATTATTACCGTTATACCTATCCTGCCGGTAAATACCGTTATTATTGCGTATTTCCTGTATTCCAGTATTACTTATTAACCTTTATTTAAGTTCCGGTAATATATATTATAATTACGTACGTTTACGTTACGGCTACGTTCCGGTACGTATCGCCCCGGCCCCGTTATATTATTGCTAACATTCCGTAACTGCCCGAGGACGCCAACATCCGCGCCGCTATAGCGGTTTTCGAGGCGGCCGCCGACTTCGAAAGCGACGACGAGGATGTAAGTTCATTGCTGCCGTATCGGTAGCGTCCCGTTAACGCGTTAGGCCCATATCGAGTTCGAAGTGGTTAGTAACGCGGCTCTGCGTATTTTCCGTTCGGTCCCGGAGCGCGCCTTTACCGCCTCGGCTCGCGCCTCCGTCGCCGCGGCTGCGTTTATGCCCCTTGCCGTACCTGTGCTTACGCCTGCCTCCGTTGGTGCCCCGGCTGCGTCCGTCGCGGCTTCCGATCCCGCAGCTATTACGCTGCTAACGCGCGTCGCCGCCGCCGTCGAACAGCTTGCTGTTAACGTGGTAAGTTTCCGTTACGGTGCCGCTACGTCAACGCCGTATGTTCGCTAACTGTTCCAGGCCGCTGTCCTTGTAAAGCTGCGTACGGTTGCGGCGCGCGCCCGTACCGGCTACGACGACGACGAGGAGGAAGGAAAGGAAAAGGAGTAAGGAAGAAAATGGGGTATTTTGTATTCCGTCGTTTGCGCGGTTTTGCTGTATCGGTTCCGTTGCGTCCGCGCCTTTACGCGTTTTTAGTTAGTTTGTTGGTTCCGGGTTTTAGGCCTTAAATAAGACATTCCGCTGCCGTTATTAACGCGTTCCGATACCGTTCCTTTTTCGTTTTTCGTATGATTTGGCCTTTTCCTAATTAACCTTGTCGAGGTATAAAATATTTTATTTACTTACTTTTATTGCGGGGTTAATTCGCCTTTTTCGCAGCGCTTGCGTTGCGTTTTTTGGCCCTTTGCGATATTGAATGCGAAGGCGTACATCTTTAGTTTCCTTAAGCGAAGGAATTACCGGGTTATTATTTTAGCCGTTGCGGGGTTCTGCAAAGCCTCGTCGTAATCGATACGTGTACGCAGTTGCTTCGGGGTTATGCGCGTCTTTAGCGTTTCCCTTTCGCTCGCTAATAGGTGGCAATGGATAATAAGGTAATATGCTGTTTCCGCACCATTCCTGCAAATGCACCGGGGCGTAACCACTTCGGGGACGCCGCGTTGGACGCAATTATATTAAAAACTACCGAAATTCCATTTATTCGACCTCTTTAATTTTTATATGCATAATGTTTGTATATTTGCGTTATTTCTGCAAAAGTTACGCGTCCGATACGAATTATTAGTAAAGGAAACGTTTAACGTGTGCGGAGCTACCAGAAATACCTTAAATCGAAGGTTTTTTTTCGAAAAGTTAGCTTACCGAGTTCATGGAATATATATGCTCCCGGTTAACTGTCGCTGAGTTCGAAACTGTCGCGTATAATGTAATTTTTAAATATTTTAGTTGCGTTAAATAAATAAGGGAAATATCGTAAAGCTTTAATTAAAACGCGTTAATTAATAAGGGTTTATTTAACGAAAATCTTTTATCTTTTTTTTTTATAATACGTTACCTAGTAATATAAGTAATTTAACTAATAGTTTGTAAATATTTTATCTTTTAACTTAAAAATATCATTTACATATATTACGTTTTAAATTACGTAATTTTAATTAAGGTATATTAAACGTAACTTTTCCGTCGGTTAATAATAAAATCGGCTATATTTTTAATGCGGATAATTGTAACGAACCTGTTATACAACCACCTGGAAGTATGAGCAGTATCCGAAATGGATTCTTGATTTGCAGGTAATAATAGGGCGAAGAATGATTTAGTAATCTGTTCGTTAAAGAGATTTGCGGACTTTTTTTTTAATCGAAGAACGTTGCTTTTAATTGAAGCCTTAGATTGATAGCTAAGGAGAGAAATTAAGTGGGTGCTATTTAAAGGAGAAACCTATTTATTATATATTCTTTGGTTTTTTATGGGTATGTCGTGGATCTGCTAGATCTGTGTGATTTGGTCCAGATTTATTGAATTTTCCAGATTATATGGAAATGCTAAGATATTTATACCCGAAGTTTAACCGTAGGGTGTCCTTGCCTAGATAGGGAGAGCAGGTTCTGATTCGTAACATTATTTCCTTTTTCTTAAGATCTTTGTTTTAAAGATAAAACGGTAAGAAATTTTCCGGAGTTTAACTTTTTGAACTTTTTCAGCGAATTTTGTAACATATTAAATCGCGCGTAAAAATAGAAAAGGAATCCCCGTCTGGGTTAGCGAGATTCCAGGGATAACCGTGCCGATTTAATTGAAAACTTTGGTACGGAAGGTTTTTTATATTTTAATTGCGTTCGTTTTAAGGAAACCGGCTGTTTCTTCGCAGTCGAATTTTCAAGTTGCAGCTGCTGTATTTGTCGCCAGCATTCTTTTTGTGACGTTTTAAATATGAATTCGTTGAAAAAAGTAAATAAAGTGCGATTTCGTTTCAAAAAAAGAGTAACGAAACCTTAAAGACAAATTTTTAACTTACTAGGAGGCGGCGGAAAGAAAAACGAAAGAATTTATTGGGAGATTAAAGCGTTTACGTCTTTAAGAAAACCTTTTCAAGAAAAGAGATTTAAAAATGTTTAAAAAAGGTTTGGAATTGGATTAGTTAAAAAAAAGAAAAAGCGGAAAAAAAAACAACGTCGCATGGAAGCAGAACAAGTTCGGCTTGCTTCCGAGATTAATGCCATAACGCAAGTATCCTTTTTTTTCGATTGGAACGCTAAAGGGCTGGATTTAGGTATTAGGCCGTTATCCCCTGCGACCTTGGCCGCGTTAAAGACGGTCGGTTAGGATTTTAGCGGTAAAACGTTTTAATTAAGTCCTTCGCGCTCGTTAAGTGCTTAAGGGATTCCCAAAATTTTTTTCGTATAGGTAATCCTTTTATTTAATCAAATATTGGACCTTATTTTTAATTACCCTAAAATCTAGTATTCGTTTAACTTCGTACTTATCGTCGTTTTTTTCGACTTCTAAACTAGTTTTTAACGGAACGTTTTTGGATGTTGGTTTAAGCAAAGAAATATGGAAAATAAGGTATATTTTTATCGTTTTGGATAATAACAGTCGGTAATTAATTCTGGAAATAACTTTATCGATTTTAAACGGCCTAAGCTTTTTAAAACTAAGCTTATTACAGGGTTCTTTTATTTTAATTTGGAGAATGTTCGAAATTACGTTTTGTTTTTGGCGTAACAAATAAACTTTATTTCTTTTCGACGAAATTAATCCCTTAATTCTTTTCCTATTATAATATTGGATTATCCTTTATTAAAAGAATTGTAATATATTTTATAAGCGGATTTATGTTATCTGGATTTTAATTGTTACCGTTTTTACTTAAAAAGCTTTTGCGGTTAATTTTAAAGCTTCGTTTAATAGCTGTTTTAACCCTTACGTCTTTACTTGGTAACTTTATACCGTTATATAAAAAGAAATACCTATATCTTCGTTAACAAAAATGTTATAGGTTACTTAGGTTAATAGGAAAAGTTTAACCTAGTTATTTTGCTAGTAGTTAATATAATTTTTTAAATACTGCTTTAATATTTAATTTAAACGTTTTATTTATCCATCTATTTGTAAGTAGTATGCTGTAGAAAATTTAAGCTTAGCGCTTATTTACTTAATAAAGTTAGTACCAAATTTTAATATAAAAAACTTATCTTTATTTATAATAATCTTTTTTAATATCTTATATTTATCGAAATAATATCGGACAAAGGCGTAAACCGATTGTTTTGCCGTTATATTTCCTTTAAAAGGTAAAAAGTACCTATACTTAGTAAGTTTATCAACGATACCTATATTCCATCATATTAAACTCCAGTAACGGGGTTTTTAATAAGGGTAACCGGTAATAAAATCCCAAACAATAATATTCCAAGCCTTTTCTGAAATATCCGTAAGCTGTAAAAGTCTATAAAGCTTATATCGGGCTGCTTTTACTTTATTGCAGATATTACAATCCTTAATTACCTGCTTAACAATTCGTCGAAATCTTAGAAAATCGTATTTTTCTTACAATCGTTTAATAATTTTAAAAATACCTTAATATCTATGCAACAAATCTTCATGAAATTCTTTAACGGAAATATCTTACTGGTTTCGAAAGATATAAATTTTGCCGTAATATAACAGTTAATTTCAGGTTATTTATCTAATTGTTGCACTTCTTTTTGCTTTTCCTTATTATAGGAATTTCGGAATTTCGTCAAAAGTTTTAAAGTAGGTTGCTTCAGTATTTTACACAACCGTAAGGTGCCGTCCTTAATTTGCTACAACACTTATAATTAACGTTTCGGAACCTTAAAATCGTAATTTCCTTTGCAACTTAAAATATTTACTTAAATATTTTCTTTTCTTTTAATATGGTAGATTTAAAAATTATATTTCGATAAGAAAATTATCCAAATTTTATAACGTTTGTTTAGTTCTTAAATCGTTATAAACCGGGTAAGGTTTTTGTAATTTAAGTAAATATCGAAAAACTTTTCAGTTCCGTTAAAAAAAAGGTTCTTATTTTTTAAAAGCGTTAATAATTACCAGCAGCTCTTTGTCGTAGATCTTATATCGGAATTTTACGTTTCGAAAGGCCTTAAAATAATAGGCTACTGGATACCACTTCCCATTATCTTTTTGTTACTTCAAAATTAAGCCTAGGGCATAATTTAAGGCGTTTATCCTTAGGCGTTTTTTTTGTCGGCGTTGGGCAATTTTATTAATAACGCTTTGATAATTCCGTCTTTAAGTAATTAAAAAGCTTTTTTAATTTCTTTTGCAAATTCGAATTCTTTTCCGATATATAGCCTAATAATTAGTTTCGTTAATAATTTAACAATATTTCCATATCCCCCAATCAGGTTACGTACGTAACTCGTAAATCCTAAAATCTGTCGGATGTTTATAACGGTTGCCTTATTAAGGATAGGCCAGTTTTTAATTGCTTTTAATTTGGAATCCTGGATTTAAATTTAACCGGGTCTAAAGGTAAATCTTAAATAATCTAATTTCTGCGTATGCCATATACTTTTGGCGGGGTTAATTCGGATATTTGCTTTATCCAAAGCTTTAAAAACCTAGAAAATATGCTTTTTATGCTTTTCCA
This sequence comes from Monosporascus sp. mg162, assembly GCA_004155945.1. NCBI lineage: Eukaryota > Fungi > Ascomycota > Sordariomycetes > Xylariales > Monosporascus > Monosporascus sp. mg162. The sequence goes on from QJNY01000034.1 coordinate 185,368, forward strand.
ATGTTTCGGAATAAATGAGGATGTCGTCGAGGTAGACAAAGATATATTTGTTTAGGAATTTCCTAAATATGGTTATAATCAAACGTTGGAAACTAACGGGAACGTTAATAAATCCCAAAAATATAATCGATATTCGCAGGGTTGCTAATGTAGTTTGTAGTTTTTAGTTTTTTTGTAGTTACTAACTAACTACTGTAGTTTTAGTCAAGCTACTCACTAACTAATGTAGCTTTAGTCAGGCCACTAACTAACTACAAACTACATGTAGTCAGTTAGTTAGTAAGTACAAAAAAACTAAAAACTACAGTTACTTAAATAGGGAAATTTTAATTATTATAAAACATTTTATATACGCTTTAAAAGCTTTATTTTTATATTTAGGGCGTTTTTAAATTATATTACTTTATATATTTTGACAAAAATATTTTGTAGCTGTTGTATATATTGTACATTTTTAATTAATTTGAAGTTAATTAATAAAATGTTGCAAATTTAACGTTGTAACTTATAGCTGTTATGTTTTCCATAAATTTATATTGTTACATTCACTTTTATGATAGTTTCTGTTTCTGTAATAATCTATATTTTAAGTTATTATTTTATTACAGCAAAAGCTGATATGTTATATACTTAAAGTATATGGTTAATAAATATAAAATTATGTATTTGTTAAATTATAACCATAGGAAACTGGAATATTTTATATATAAGTATTATAATTTATTAGTAAAATTTAGCAATTAACTTTAGATTTTGACTGTATTTATTTAAACTTACACTTTAGCGTTAGTGTTAATTAAAATGTTCCAATTTATTTCCTAAGTTATAACTTTGAGAAATTTTACAAATTCTTAGATTTTTTCTTGTTAATTATAATACGTAATTAATGTTTTTTGCGATGCTGTATCACTTTTAGAATAACCTTATGGTATAAATTATGGATAACTTAATAAATGGTTTTAATTAAAACGGACCGGCGTTTTTTTCGACGTCGCTAAATAAGCAAAGTAAGGATTCGTCGAATAATATTTAATTATTGATATAACTTTTCGCCTTTTTATTATTTCTATATTTTATATAACCGATAATAGGATTTTACCATAATTTTAATATTAATATAAATTAAAATATCGCGGCCTTTTAATTAAGTACGTCGCTTTTATACGTTTTATTAATATTAATATTATATAAATTTTTCGTATTAAAATAAACCAAGGTATTAATAATATCGTATTACTTATAACTAAATATATTGCACAATTTCGTATTAACTTATATATTTTGCATAAAACTAACTTACCAGTTAACGGGTTTGCGTATCTTTTAAAACTTTTTCGTTTAGTTTTACCCTTTTTCGCGTATTATTATAACCTATACATTAACAACCCTTTTTATATTATTAAAACCTAAAAGTATTTTCGTTTTAGGCGCCATATCCAGGTTCAAGGATTTTTTTAGAAATCTTTATTCGGACCGTATAGTAATGCCGAATATTTAAAAACCGCGTATAAATATTTTTCGCCGCGTTTCTATACGCAGTGTGTATATTTATCGCCCGCATAATCCCGTAAATTATAACATCCATAGACCGGCTACATAATATATATTTCTTCGCCAGTCGGCCCGGTCTATAAATTCATAAACCTTTCTTTGTATCGTTTATAAGGTATTCGATTTATATAACCTTTTCGTTAAATTACGAAAGCCGTAATTAATCGAAAGTCGGTAATTAATTTAACAATTTAATAACTTGTAAGGCCGGTATAATCCGCTATAACGTAAATCCTGTTTTATTAGGCGTTATTATTAAAAATATTCCGAACAGTATTGTTAATATTTAGTATTTATGTAAATGCCGTACCTTTCCTTAATACGAAATCTTATTCATAATAAAGGCCTTTGGCGATATTACCGAACTTAAATGTTATTATTAATTGTAAAATTTTCCTAATTAATATACGTTCGAATTAACGCTAAAACGTAAGGTATTTACAGCTTTTTAATTTTCCCTTGCATTAATATAACCTTATAGCATAAATTTAATATCTGGAATCGGTTACGCATAATATGTACTTTCCGTAAAACCCGTTTTATATTTTAAGATAATCGAATATTATTTAATTAATACGAAATTGCTTTGATCAAAATAAGGCCGTAGCTTATGTTATGTTACTAATGGTTCTGATGATGGTTCCGGGTATTTTCTGGTTTAAGATCTTATTACCCGTTTTTAAAGTTATTTATCGGGGGTGTTATTAGCGAATTTAACATGCTTAACCGGGAATCTAAAGATTTCCGGCTGTATATCGAATATATTATCGGCAGGATTCCTATATAAAAATTCCAGTGTATCGTTAAGCTTATTTATATCTTGCAATATTATGGAATATATAGAAATGTATATTAAAATAACGGTTTTAGATGCTTAATTAAAAGGTAACGGGTTAATAATTATTATATTACAGCTAAATTAATTTTACGCGTTGTAATATAATAAGATCTATACGGCATATAAAGTAATAATAAATTATATTAAAATAAATAATATCGACTATAACAAATTTAAAATGTATTTAATTCAAGGAATTTTGTAACTTGCATTAAATAATTTGTAACAAAAAAAGATTTTGTATAATTTACATAAAGTTCTAATATTTTCCTTATATATTATTATTACGTTATAAGAAAAAGTAACGTTAGTTTTTAAGTTAATATTTAATAACTTACATAAACCTGACTATTTACATATTTATAATTACGTAATCATAAAATTATATATATTTTAACCCTGTTTATATATATTACCTTCGGACTTTTTCGTACTTTATTAATTATCTGTAGTGAAATGGAGTGGGGTGCAGGAATAGGTGCAGCTATGGCTGCAGCAGCCACTGCAGCTGCTATTGTCAGATATAGGGGACATCAGATGTGTTGTATTAATTGGCTAGTTGCGTACATTCCAGTAACGCGTATTGATCTTTGAAGTAGTTTAGCCACGGAGCATATATCTTCCGATCAGAGGGAGCCTTTCCGTATATGGGGTGCTAACGCACCCCCTGCTAGTTGACACACCCCCTTAACGCCTCGACGCAGTCACGGCGTTAACCGTCACACTTCATCACTTCTTAAAGCCGTAACGTTCCATTTTACCTTTCCTCCGGCGATTAAGTCCTCTTGATCAGCCAATTTTTCTTCTAAAATTACTTGCAGGTTGTTCTTCCGCCGATCGAAAGCTTCCGTAATATTTATTAATCCTAACTGCTTTTTAAAATGCCTAAAAAGTTCTCGTAATAAGGTTTTAATTAATCTATTAGCTAATATGTCGCCCGTAAACGTGTAATCTACTTTACTTATATTTCTTTTTACAGCTTTTCGTAACCAGTAATTATATATATCTACATGCCGTAATTTCGTTTATAACAGGGCGACGTCGGGGATAATAAGCCGAATAATTTATGGATTATCGTATTACATATTTAACGGTTTAAGATTTAGGGTAACTCCTGATTTTTTAATTAATCGAAAGCTAAATAAGGTTTTTTTATAACCTGCGCAAAAAATAATAACTTTGCTTTTACTAAAAAAATAATTACTATGTTTTATTTATTCGTTTACTATCTTATTATTTTTCCGAATAACTTTATAACATAAACTTAAAATCTTTTTCGATTAATTATATTATCCGCAAAAAAAAAACGTCGCTTTAAATATTCAACAAATCCTTACCTCCGAACTGCAGCATTAATATTTTAGTCCCGATTAGGTATAATCAGGGCTGTAAAATAATTCCTTAGTTATTAGTCCGTTTTAAGTTACTAACTAACTTATAAGTTAAATTCCGACCTCCGGACTAACTTACAAGTTATAATTCCGGGGGGTAGAATTAACTTATAAGTTTCAATCCGGAGCCGAAATTAACTTAGACTTATTAAGTTAAGTTAGTTAATAATTAAAAAAAAAACTAATAACTTATTTTGTTTCTTAAAAAATAAAAATCTGGAAAATATTTTATTACTTAAAAAACGGTTTGTTAATATAAAAGGACGCCTTAATGTACGTAAATAAATAAATTTAACGCTTATAAAATACATTTCGAATATAATTATTAAAAGATTTATAATAAAAATCTTTTTTATTCTTAATTTTAATTACTAAAAATACATTTAATATAAAGGAAACGAAAGTTAATTATACCTTTTTTTTACGCCTATTAAACCAGTACTAATAATTTTTTAACGCTTTTCGACTTTTAAACTTTCGGTAACAACAGTTACATGTTTTCCTTAAAGGATAAGAATTTTATAAATTTGTTAATAACCTTTTAAAAAAAAAGAAATAATTAACTTACCCGAATTTTTTTATTAAAAGGTTCCTTTATAATTTTACAAGTTTCCGTACTTTCGGAGCATAAAACTAAGCCTGGGAAAATTCCGGACGAAAAAGATTACTAGTAAAGATTAACTATTTAATCAAATAAATAAATAAATAAAATTAAACTTACAGAACGGCTTTTTTTATTGATTTGTTCGTAAAGTTATTCGGACATAAATTTTTGCTACCAATTAGGTGTTAAAAACCACTATAAATCTTTGTTAATATTAAAAGATAATTAGATTTAATTTTAAATAATATACTTCCTTAAAAGATTTAAAGTTATACGAAAATGGGTCGAATAAAGGATTAACAGAATAAAGTTGATTTTCCGGGTTATTTTCGAATGCAAGTTCGTACTACCGATTGTAATTATAAGCCTAAAAGTAAAATAATATGTATAAAATTTGATAATATAATATATTTAACCTTTTAGTTATATTAATTTTACGGAATATATGGCCATAATAAACCGTCATAAATAGTATATTCGTATATTTAAATATCGGTTTTATAATTATATAAAACGTATAAAGATTTTTCTTTTCGGCCTAAATAATTAACGTTAAAAAATAAATATAAAAATAAACATAAACATAAACATAAAAATAAACGTAACAATAAACATAAAATTAAATATAAAAATAAACATAAAAATAAACATTAAAATAAAAATACCTATTTAGGGGACCGTTAATTCCAAAACCGGAAAAATAATTCGTTAAAATCGTTCTTAGCTTTAATTTTGCGTATAAAAGCAGCATAGAGATTAACGTAAGTAATAGGCATTATTCGTTTTTTAGTAAATAAAAACGAAAAAAAATATAAAAAGTTACGAAAGATATAATAAAATAAATCGAGTACATATATAATAAATTAATACTTCATAAAAGTTTATTACGTAATTATAAAATAACTAAACACTTAAAAAGAAAATAAAATATATATATATATTATATATAAGTTAGCAATAAAAGGAAATAAAAAACTTAATAAATATAACGAATATAATAAATAAAAATATTAATAAACGCTTTAAACTTATTAATAATCTAATTATCAATTCCGCATTAATAAGCTAATTATTAATTCTTTATTAATAAAGTAATTATTATTTTTATATTTAAAAGTTAATTATTAATTCGGTATTAATAAATTACTTATTAATGCCGTATTAATAAATTAATTAATAATTTTATATTAAGAAGTTAATTATTAATTCCGTATTTATAAGCTAATTATTAATTCCGTATTAATAAGCTAATTAAAGCCGAAAACCGAAAGTCGATCCTTTTTTAATAAACAGAAAAATACCTATAATAACCAATCCTTTCCGCGTTTTACTTTAAGTTTTAATTCTTTCTTTATCTTACTTTAAAGTAATTACGGACAATATTTCGAAATAAAATTTGGTCACTTTATAACCGTTATTATTTATCTTAACCCTTTTTTTAATTTTATAAAAAATCATATCTTTATCCGATTTTGAATTTAATTCTTCTTTTAAAGAAACAAATATTATTTTTAAATCCCAAACTTCTAACGTTTCCAACGTTAATAAAATCGAAAAAAAATTAGACCTAAATTTAAATTATCTTTTAACGCCGATTCGAATACTTACATTTTTAAAAATGGATTATTTATACGTACTTTATTACCTATTAAATTACCCCAACTTCGAAAAATGGTTATTACTTATACTAGGTAAATTTTGTTTATTTTATTTCTTTACTTTATATAAATTTCTGATTTAATAATTCCTTTTTTTAACTACAATTTTAAAACCAACGTTATTATAAAAAGTTTTTAAATTTCGAATTTTCAACGCCATTACGAACAGAAACATCCCGCAATTACTCAAAACGAAAAAACAAAATTAACTAAAAAAAAAAGGTAAATTATTTTTTATTATTATTTAATTATAATAATAACCTTTAATAAAAAAATAAAATTAATTCGTTTTTATCGGGTTAATTTTTTAATATATCAAATCGAAAATGGTTACGAAATAATATTATTATCGGCGATAATATCGAATTTAAAGAAAAAAAAGCTTATAATAAGTTATTAAACGTTATTATTAATAATAATCTTTTTTTCGCAATTTTAAATTCGGAATTATTTTAAGATTTATTAAAATATTATAACCCGTAATTTAATATTTTTATATTTAAATTAAGTCTTTATATTTTAATCAATTATTTAACGTTAAGATTTAACTAATAAATAACATAGCAATTTACTTATTATAAACAGGTCGAAAATTAAAACGATATTCGAAATAACTTTTAAATTAACTTTATCAACCTTTAACATATAATTTGAACAAAATATGAAAACAAATAGCAAATTTTCTATTATTTTCTATATATAAACCTCCAAACCTAAAACCGCTTATATAAACGTTATTATATCTTTTATCGATTCGGATTTCAATTTGAATTATAAATTAATCGGGTTTAAAAATTTGAAAAATAATTATACGGGCGTTTATATATTCGAAAAATTCGAAAAAATACTAACCAGTTATCCGCCTTTAAATTTTAAAAATATATTTAAATAAGTTATATATTTCCATAATTCGTTTAGTCGTTACTCTTTTTTAAAACGTTTTTAATATTTCTTTTCAAATTTTTTCCATTAATTTTTTAATATCTTTTAAAACTTTTATTGTTATTTTTTATTAAAATCTTTAAAAAAAAATACTCAGCTTTTATAAAATTAATTATTATAACTTTATAAGAAATAATGCTTGAGATAATACTACTTTTATCGATCAATTTAATGATATTTATTACGACCGTTATAACGAAAATTTTTATAACGATATTCGCTGCATTTCGCATATTTTAAACCTTATTATTCAGGGTATATTAGCCGATTATATAACGGACGAAAACGTTAATACTTTTTTAATGGGATATACAAATATTTACGTTCCGGATTTAAAAAACGAAAACGAAGAAATTTAAAATTCGAATCAAAAATTTAAAAGTAAAAATTTTTTTTGGCAAAATTTATTAATTATTACGATGATTCTTTATTAATATATTATTATTTTACAAATTTAATAAAGCGCGTTTGCCGTATTGCAATTTTAACGAAATATATAATTAAAGTTCGACGCAATTTCCTTAAAGGAATTAATAAAGTTAAAGCCGAAGGAATTTTACCATTTAATTATCGAAAACAAAAAATACCGCTTAATAAGTTTATCTTTATATTTAATTAAAAGTTATTTGTTATTTCTTATTTATTCTTAATTATTAAAATATTAATAAATAATATAAAAAGATAACATAATTCGTTAAAATTTAATATATCGAATAATTTCAACGTTTTTCGAATTAAAAGAACCGTTAAAATATATTAACCGGAATATTAATAATAAAGAATTTAAAATTTTATTTTAAATAACTTAAATTGATATTTCTTACAGGAATTAAAAAAGATATTCGAAATATTCGTTAAACCGTTAGTTTATTTATAAGGCGAAGTTTATAAAACAGTACTTTAAGGTATATTATATATATCTTAGGTATGGAATAAATTAAACGTTTTAATTCGCAATTATAAAGAATAAATTCGAATAGAAAATTCGATAATAAGTTATTTTTTTAAGTACGTTTATATTTTAATATATTAGCTAATTATTATTATTTAAACGTTAATTATTAAAGGGTTTATTACGGCAATAACTAAAAGTTATACGAAATTAAACGTTTATTTTTTTCGAAAATTCGATAAAGAAATAATTAAAGATTATATGCCGTTTTTATTTAGTATATTATTAACCCCGACGTTTAAAACAACCTATTTTATACCCGGCGGATTATTATATCAGTATTCGAATATATGCAATAAGATTATCGAATTATTTAAAGTTTAATATCAAAACTAAGTAATTTTTAAATAACAGTTTTAAAATTGCCAAAATTAATTATAAAAAGTTTAAAAAATAAACTAAACGTTATTTCGAATAACGATTTAAATAACGAAAATACGAACGATAATTCAGACGACGAATTTTATATTTCTTCGAATAATGATATTATAAACGAAAAATTAAATAATTATTTAAACGAATTTATTTATCCCAAAAACGTAAGTTATATTTTTAATTTAGTTTTTAATTAATTTTTATTATAAATAATATTTAATTGTTAAAACTTAAACCAATATATTATTATAATGGCGAAATAATACAGTTCGATTTCCGATTTTAAATATAATAGCGCGCCGATATTTATCAATCCCTGCAATTTTAACTTCGATCGAACGAATCTTTTTTATTTCGAGCAATATAATTATTAAAAACAAAAGTTTATTAAATCCCGAAACGGTTAAATAGGTAACGTTATTAAAAAGCTGGAAAATTAATAATATAAAAGATTTAGAAAAACAATATGCAGACAATATGGAAGCGGAAGAAATTAATAACGAAAAAAAGGAAAATGTAATTAACTTATTTTTTAGACCAAGATTACTAGTTTTTCTATAAATTAAAAATTAAAAAAATTAAAAAGTATTAAATCCTTTCTTAATATTTTTGCTTTTTATTTTTTTTCCGTCTTTATTAGCTTTCCTTTTTTTTTAATAATAGTAATACTAATTATAATAATAATAATTTATATAATTATTATTATTTTCAGATATTAAAATATAATAAGTTATTAGTTTTTTTAAGTTATTAACTAACTTATTACGTAATCGGATTTGGAATTAACTTAATAAGTCTAATTCTGGGTGCGGATTAACTTATACGTTATAATTCTGAGGGTGGAATTGGACTTAAGTTACTTTTTTACAGCCCTGGGTATAATATAACCCGATTGGCAGCTTTATAATACGCGACGTTAAGGTTTAGGTTAAATCGGACAAATCGAGATACCGTAATGATTATATCGGGTCGCGTATTAACTGGTACGTACAGAATAAACCCGTTTTGTTTTAATATCTGTTAATAAATCCTAGATAAGCTAAATTAAAATTCGGCAGTAACTTAACGTTCGTTATTAACGTATTTAAAAAGTTATTTAAACTTTTTTTGGCAACTAAGTTAATTAATCTATTTATAAAGCCAAATTCGAAAAGCTAATTTTTTAGCTTTATTTTTAATTGTTTCGATCCTTAAGAATTCTTATAAATCCTTGCTTTTGATAAAAGTATATCGTTTCCTTATCTGCTAAATTACCTAATCGACGACATTTTAATTTTTTTTACAGTACGCCGTAACGATGTCGTCTATAAAGCAAAAAATAAATACCTTTTAACGAATAAAATAATAAGATTTATAAAAAACGGGATTAAGTTCTAAATTTTTAAACGTTCCAGTTAATTTTTTTTAAAGCAATAGTAATTTTTTAATCCATATAATACCTTCTTAATCCAAAAATTTTTGCTACGATACGGATATTTTAAAGGTATTTTTATATACATTTTATAAAGTAAGTTAACGTTAACGAAAACGTTTACCGCATTATATTACTTAAGCTTTAAGTCGAATGTAACCGCAATAACGATTAAGGTTTTAAACAACTTCCTAGTTAAAATAAATACGTATATATTGCTATAAGCGTTTTTAAGCTATTAATCGCTTCGTACGACGAAACGTAACTTATATTGTTATAACCAGCCATATTTATCGAACTTGTAAATATATATCTATATATATTTTAAGACCTTTTTTCTTTTAACAGAAAATTAATTAACAACTTCCCAGGATTACAGTTCCTTATAACTTTATAAATAAGCCTTTTCGACCTTAAGAAATAATTCCTTTAACAGGTATATATTTAGCTTTTTATAACCTCGCGGCGGTAATGGTAAATCGTACTTATATATCCGGTTTCGCGACTTATAAATTTATATATCTTCGTATCGAAACTTTTCCGATTAAAGTAACGCGTATTTCGGGTAATTATCTTCCTTAAATTTCTGCAATTTACCGGCCGATTATCGATCGTATTAACAAAATAAGTTAATCGTTTTACGTTAAACGCGGTTTTCCATACTTTATAATCGTACCGATAATTATCGTTTCGACGCGGAACGTATAAGAAATTTACGTTTACAACCCGTAAAACAGTTTCGTTTTTTACCGTTATTTTAAATTAAATAAAACGATAAAATCTTAAATAATTTTTATTATTTCTACTGGTAAATTAATCATAATAATTATTAAAATAAACAGTAATAAAGGTAATATACTAAAGAACGAAAATAATTCGAATATAGCAATTGTATAAAGGTAATCAGTTCCGTACGAACAGGTTTATTTTTCCCTATTCCGTACGTTCCGTACGTTTATGTTATTTTAAAGTTATCCGTTTTGTTTAACCGGTAGCTAAATCATTTTGCTTAGGTTTTCGCTTTTTTTTATGTTTATATATATGGGTAACCTGGACTTTAATTAGGTAATTTTACTTATCGCAGTAACTTCTGTAGCTTTTTTTTATAACGTGCAAAAGGTTATCTTTTAAATTTTTAATATTATTTAAAAAGGTAACCTTTTCGTTAAATAAAACGTTTCGAATAACGATAATCTTATTAATTAATAGGTTCCAAATTTCGTAAATATTCGTAAATTGGTAACCGACGAAAAACCCAATTTATACCTTAAAGTTTAACTTTTAAAATTTTTGTTCTTTTTTTATGACAGCAGCTATCATAACATAAGCTATACAACTATATACTTACAGGTAGGCCTGTTAAAGCTTTCGATTATATATTGCAACGCCGTCTTTATACGCCAGGTAAATGTAGTAAATTTCGTATGGGCTTTGCTAAAAATGTACGTATTTAGGAATACGGTTATACAAATTATATTGCCGCTTTAAAGATGTATACGATTAAAAATAAAAGTAACTTAACGCCATTTCGTATCGTAATCGCTTTTTCCTTAATTATACCCCTTAAACACTTTATACCCCCGTTCTAGACCTAAGTATACGCTATTAAAAACTTAAATTTAATACTGAAAAAAGGTAATTAAAGCATATTTCGAAGCTGGTAATGTTTTAAAGTTTCGTTATCGCATTCGAATATTTATAGGAAAACCTTATTTTGGTTCTTTAAAACCCTTAGGAAATATCGGAACGCTATAATTAATATATCTTACTTTCGATTTTTCAAGTAAATATCCTAAATATATCTTAAGTACCTATCGGTCGCAAACGTAACATATTTATATCTTTTAAGGTCTTTTTCGAAATCTGTAAAGTCGATGGCGATTCGTTATCCTAATCGGAAGGTTTCTTCCTTCGGCTTGCGGCGTTTTACCTTTTAGCTTTCGCCTTACTATATATATACTTAATATTCGATTGTTATAAAACCCTTTAGGCGAATTCCCTTTATATAAAACTGCAACTGGGCGATTACTTCGGGCCTTAAATGTCCTAGTTTTAAATGCCATATCGTACCGTTACCGATTCGTAAGGATTTCGCTGTATATAAGTTAACGTTTCGTTTATAAACTGCGAAAGTTATATAGGTAATTATTACGTTAATATTTTCGATAACGAACTAATTAAACTTATTTATTAATATAACAATTACCTAATTATACTTATTTCGAATAAAGTTCTTAATTTCCCTGTTGTTTTATTAATACCCTTTTTTTCGGAATTACCGGAAAAATTACCAGGTTATATACAAAGTTTTCGCAATAAATTACGTTATACAAACGTAACGTTTTAAAGCCTTTAAGGTTTTAAAGCAGTATATTTACTTTTCTATATCCTTTAATCGAGACGAAACTGTTCTTTACGTATTTACCGTCGCCTTAAATCGTCGTCCTATAATTTAAGAACCTGTTAATTAGGTTAACGATGTATATAATAAACCTTAAATCCAAAATAGCCGAATTTCTTTAGGGATAAAACGCGACGTTTATCGCATTACGTTAATCAAAAATTAAAAAGTACGTTAATATTCGTTTTATTCCTTTTAGGAATTAATTTATCTTTTAGGTAATTAGTTTCTTTATAGTTTTCAACAAACGGTTAATCTTTTTCTTTAAAAACTAATCGGAAGTAATCCGGTTTTAAACCAATGCTAAAATTCCCTTATTAGGCTTAAACTTTACTGGAACTTTATTAAAAAGCGCGTAATAGCATTAACATAACGTATGCCCAAAATTTAAGTACGCTTTATACCGAATCCTTTATACGTTTAACTTTTAACGTTTTCGCTTATTACTACTATTATTTCGGCTCGTTTAGGAACTTCCACGATTACCTCGTTTCGGCTCTTTACCAAAAATCTTATTACGTAACTAATTATTAATATCCTTAATCTTTTCCTAATTAAGATCGTCCTAATTAAAAAGGGTTGCTAAAGCTTTATAAAAAGTCGGGAACGTTATTTTAACGTTTTTTATTAACTATTATGGATTCGTTATAATCCAATAATTTAAAAAGTTGGCCTTAATCTTTAAATAATTAATCGTCTTTTTCTTAATTTCATCATATTTAAAAAATATAAATAAATTCGATTAATTAAATATAATCGGCGTTACTGCTGTATATAATTAATTCGTTTAAATAATTGCCGTAATTATTTCGGGAACCTTATAACGTTAACCTTAAGCCATAATTTCTTATTATTTCGTTATTTATTTATCGAATCTTTTAGCAGCTTTCGGAACTTACTTTAATCGTTGTTCGTACTTACGTTTAATATTTATAAGTAATCGGCTGTCGTAAACCTTTCCTAATTATTACAATTTGGCATACCAATCTTTAAAGTCGTTATTTAAACTTAAATAGGTTTACTTAATCGATAAAGAAACGTTATTAAAATTTTATTTTATAAATTCGTTAAAGTCTTTTCGGACGGTCTTATATTTTCGGTTTAAGTAAATATAGGTCGCAAAGTCTTAATTATAAGCTTATTTACCTTTAGTCGTTATCTCGAAAATATTTATTAAATAGCTCGTATAATCCATTTTTTCGACTTGTAAAATTCCTTCGGGAAAAGTATTAACTGCCTGCGTCGTTTAACGAATTGGTTTTTTTGGATAAAAAGTAATAACGGATGCTATAAGTTTAACAAGCCATAAAACGTTTTAATTAGGATTAATATAATCCTACAGGTTAACGTCCCACACAAGCTCCCCGCTCACACAAGCTCACCGCTCGTTTTTTTGGCAACTCGTAACCACCCAACTTCAATTGTTTATTTCTCAATACCAACAACATGGAACGGCTTACAAAAGAAAGCAGGATGAATTTAACCGTCCAGGCTAAAAAACAAAACCCTAAGCTTAGTTATAAACGTTTTTATTCGATATACAGCGTTCCCGAATTAACTTTAAAAAACCGATATAACGGTATAACTTCCCGAGCCGATATTATCCTTAATTCGCGAAAATTAAAGCCAACCGAAAAGGAATCGATTATCGACCGAATCCTTAACCTAAATACGCGAACGTTTCTTATCCGGCTTTAGTACGTTAAAAATATGGCCAATATATTACTTACTTAACGCGTTATAAAGCGCGTTGGAATTAACTGGGCGTCGAACTTTGTTAAACGGCAAACAAAACTTAAAACGCGTTTAAATCGGAAAATCGATTATTAACGGATCTTATGCGAAAATCCAGAAACGTTTCGCAAGAAGTTCGAGCTTGTTCGGGCTATTATTGCAAAATACGGCATCGCAAAAAAGGATATTTACAACTTCGACGAAACTGGATTTTTAATAAAGCTTCTTATAATAACGGGCATAATAATTACTAATGCCGAAAAACGTAAAAACTATAAATAAACGTAATAAAGTAATAAAAAATAAGTTATAGTTATTTAAGTTACTAATTTTTAAAGTTAAGTTATGCCGTTATTTATTATCATAACAGGAAAAAATTATCTTAAGTTGTAATACCGCGATAACTTATTATTAGTAACCGATTAAAAAATCGCATTAAGTAATAATAATTAAATAACAAATAAATTAAGTTTCGAATAAATCCAGCATTTTAATAAACATATTCGGACGCGTACGAAAAGTTCCAAATATTTCCTTATCCTCGACGGCCACGAAAGTTACTATTCGATAAAATTCGAAAAATATTACGTTAACAATAACATTAGTACGTTTTATATGCCTACGTATTTTTCGCATCGGCTTTAATTTTTTAACGTATCTTATTTTTCGGTTTTGAAACGTAATTATTCGCATTATATCGAAAACCTAATACGACGTTATCATACTTATATTACCAAAAAAGATTTTTTCGCCGGCTTTTACGACACGTTCTAAGCTGTTATAACGTCCGATAACATTAAATCTGGATTTGCAAAAGCTGGTCTAGTTCCATTCGATCCTAAAAACGTTTTTTCTGAATTAAAAGTTCCTTTAATTGTTTTTACGCCAACTGTCTCCTTGCTTACTTCCGCCGGTTCTTCCCTTCCAGCGAAAACCCTTAGAACTATCTGCGAAATAATAAAACAAGGACGTTATTTCAAAAAAAGATTAGAAATTATTAAAGGAGTTCGTTTATAAAAATAATTAAATGGGTTAATTTTTTAACCAAAAGCAACTTATTGCTTTTGTACGAAAATGTTTTTTTACGGGAAAAAACTACTCAATTACGCGAAACGAATTATACCTTAAGCAAACGCCGCAAAACCAAAAACAAACGTCTTTAAAAAAAAAAAAGGAACACTTATTATATAAAAAGGATAAGCTTTTTTGGCCCAAAAAGAAGGGGGTAATAAAAAAAATGCAGCTAACAGCAACTGGAAAGGGCCGTCGTAAAAGGGTTAAGACCAAAAAACGGAAATATGGCGTTTGCGGCAAACCCGGGCATAATGCGCGTACTTGTAACGAAGTTGTAAATACGTTTAACGAAAAAAAATCCGATTGATTTGAATTAATGCGATGTATTGTTGTTAAGTTAATTGGATTGATCGTTGCGAAGTGCCAAAATCCGAGCGGTAAGCTTATGTAAGCGGTGAGCTTGTGTGGGACGTTATATCCTTTAGCTTTAATTTTAAATTTAATCTTAAATTTGTCCTAATCCTTAAAACTAGTATAAATAATTGCGGACGTTAACGGTACGGTCGCTATTATAGCTAATAAAACATATAAATAATTACTATTAATATATAACCTATATCGTCTTAGCAACAACTAATTAATTGATAAATAACACGAATTAAACGAATAAAACTTTTAATTGTCAAATATAAGGGATATCAGATGTGTTATATTAATTGGCTAATTGCGTACATTCCAGCAACGCGTACTGATCTTTGAAGTAGTCTAGCCAAGGAGCATATATCTTCCGATCAAAGGGAGCCTTTCCGTATATGGGGTGCTAGCGCACCCCCTGCTAGCTGACAGCTATTGATAGCTACTGCAGTTGCTATTGCCAGCCACTGCAGGTACTATTGCAGCCACAGTTTCTACCTACTTCCATTTGCTTTACCGCTGGGCATCTCGGCAATCTACTCGGTGATACGCTCTTTCCGTCACGGAAAGGCGGCGCCTTCTCTGCGCTGCAGGTGACGTCTTGAAGATAGGGGGAACGTCTTTAAAGACGTTATAGATACAAGTAGATAAACAAAACGAGCTGTAAGCTCGAGATAGCTTCTAGAT
The DNA here is from genome assembly GCA_004155945.1 of Monosporascus sp. mg162. Classification (NCBI taxonomy): domain Eukaryota; kingdom Fungi; phylum Ascomycota; class Sordariomycetes; order Xylariales; genus Monosporascus; species Monosporascus sp. mg162. The sequence continues at coordinate 201,340 of QJNY01000034.1, forward strand.
AATCCATTAATACAACTGGGATTTGCTTTTACAATTAGTAATATTTTCGTAGTATTAAAACTCCTCGTACTTATATATATCTTTTTTTTCGCTCCAAGACAGCTTTTCGGCAATTTTGAAATTTCTTAAAAACGTTTTGTTCAGCCGTTAACTAATAATCGAAAACTTTTTTTTTCCGCCCGATCGTTAATACCGAGAAGTATAATACCTTATTTAATAAACCAAACTTTATCTCCCTTCCCGCTTTATCTTTATTTCCGAAAAGTTTTACCTTTTTTACTTATCCCGATACCCGCCTTCATTTCGCTTATACCTAATTCGGCTTTTAACTTATAAATTATGTACTAACCTTAAACCGGAATATCCCATATTAGCATTTTTATATTTTCAAATTAATCGGAAGCAAAGGTAAAAAATTGCTGTAAAATTTAAAATTTCTTGATAATATATTCCGCTATCGCTTGGGTTAAAAAGTACGACAGAAATACCTTTATCCGTATTCAATTTTTATTACCTTATTAAGTCCAAACGTTAAAAATAAATATACGAAACGATATACTGGTAAATCGAAATCAGCCAGCGTTAAACTTAAAGGATACCCGGATTCGTAAATAACTAATTCCGCCGAGGCGAAACGAATTATATAAAAACCCAGCGCTTATATTTTATCCAGATACGCAGATATTGCTGCGATCCCCGGCGGAGGCGGCCCGTATGCCCCGGATAACAAAGTTTAATTAAGCCCTTTCTAAGGCGGCCTTTCGCCCTTGTGGCAAAACCGGAACCCCGACTTTACCTTATCTCCCTTGCAGATAAGGCCGGTTAACGCCAAAGCGGAGGCCGCGGTAATCCTGCAGACAATCGAAAACGCAAATCTCGAGCGATAACTTGCACTGCTGCAGCTGCCGCCGAGAGACAAGAAAGTTCAAACCTTATCTCCTTTACCAAACTTTGAGCAAGACAAGTCCGAGGACGATAAATCCGAGGACTCATCTCCATTAAGATACCATATCGCCGCCTCCGACGTTCCATGGGTAGACATCATACCGACGCTTCAACATAACTTTAACCAAGCCGTCTTTACCGTAACAGGTCAAAGTCCAAACGAGTTGGTATTCGGCTTTAAGCCTCGGTCAGTCCTGAATATCTTCGAGGTACCGAAAAAGTCTTACGACTTTGAAATAATGCAGACTTTATATTAACGCGAAACGAAGGCCGCCATCGATTTGGCAGCGGCGGACTCCAAGATCAGGTACGATTCCAAATATAACCCGTTACAATTTACGGTAGGCGACGAAATTTTTTTCTGTCTTTACAAGGGATATTATTTACCTAACAAGCTTTTACGGAAATAGTTACCTTAAAAAGCTAGCCCCTTTACAATTATGAAAAAAATTAATAATTTGGCGTACGAACTTAACTTTCTTCGGTATTAACATATATATCGAATAATTTCCGTCGCGCATTTATTTCTAACCCTACAGGGCAAAAACCTATAATCGAAAAAAAGGCCGCAGCTAAAACGTATATTCGTCGAAAGCGATAACGATAAATACGTATCGTACGAAATAAAAAAAATTAATATCCCGCAAAATCTTTTACGCGGGAAACCGATCCATACTTAAATATTTCGTACGATGAAAAAATTACGATGCGAAATACGACGAATAATATTTTCGAAAGTTGCTTATAGAAAATGATGCAAACCTTATCGAAAAATACGACCGTGTTTACAAGTTATTATTAAAAAATTAATATTAAAGCGATTTAAATTAACAAATAAGGCATATAACGTAAAAACGAATAGCAAGGAATTAATAACAATTATCCCTAAAATAAGAAAAAAACGACTTACCCCATAAACCGTCAAACGAAACGCTTCTCGACGAAACCCCGAAATAAAAATTATCTTATATCGATTTCGGCCTAAGGTATTTATCATTTTTAACCCGATAAATTAACGTACTTTATATTTTTACCGTTTTCCTATTTTTACTATTAAAGCCGTACTAAATCTTATCTTTTCTAATACTTACTTTTACTTTTATTTAATTTATTTCCTATTTTCAAACGTTCGTACATTGCAATATTACATCTTTACGACCGTACCATTAACAGATTTATTTTTATGCATTTTCGAACGACTATTTCGCATAACTTCAAAATCGATTAACTTTTTTAATCTTAATTATTTTACTAGCTTTTTTTACGTACCTACGATAAAGTACACCGCCAAATAATAATAAACGTTAAATTAAGTTCCGGAAAAAGATTATAATTATAAAAGCTTTTTCCGAATTACACCCGAAAAAAATAAAGCGTTAACAAACGATATAACTTATATTACGACCTTTAAAAATACGTTTCAGGAATTCCGTAAAAACGACGTTATGGCTAAACTATTTACGGCCAATACCGTTAAACGAAGCCGCAGTTAAGGCTTAAATAAAATCGTAAATCAAAACGATTATAACTTCGTTTCCGTTATTTCGGATCCGTTAAATTTCTGGCAAAAAAACCTTACGGTTTATCCGCTTCGACCTTAATTTAAATTCTACCGTATTTTAAACGTCCTTTTCGAAATCCAACCTTTTAAGTAATCTTCGGAAATAATACCTTATCAAACGGTACATAATATACTAAACGTAATCGCGAAAAAAAAACCCGTTACTTTCCTAATATATCATTAATAAACCTGGTACGTTTCGAACTTAAAATGCTAAAAGCTATTCGAATTTATAGCAACTTAAAATTTTATAAATTCGGCATATTGCCGCCGACGATCAAATATTAACTAAAGATAACCGCATTAATTTACCTATATATCGATCCGGCAAAACGATATATTCCCAAATTTTGGCGGACTACGGTAAAGATCGAAAATAACAAAAGATGTTCGGCAAAAAATTTTTCTAGCTATACTTTACGATCTTAATCCAAAGAAAAATAGCAAAAAAAGAACGTATCTAAAACTAAAGTAATAAAAGCATCTCGTTTTACGGCAATACAAAAAAAAAACCGAATTAACAGCTGGAAAATTTCAGATACAGCTCTTACATCTTAATAAAAGCTTCGGATTTTTCGAAAATAACGTAAATAAAAACGAAAACGAAAAACGCAAAAACGAAAACGATAACCATAAAAACGAAAGCGAAAAATACGAAAGTAAAAACGATAATCCCGTCAAACTCGTCTAACAGATTAAAAAATCGGGGATTCCCACGAATACCGAAATTAAAAAGATTTTTATCGAAAACCCGGTCGTACCGATAAGCGTCAAATATTATAACATACCTACTAAAAAAATCCTAAATAATACGTATCTTTTACATAAAAAACGCAAACGGACCAATCGATTATAATTACCCCAACCAAAAAACGTAAACGCGACTTAATAAATATCTCGGATAACAAAAACGTTAATCCGACAAAAAACTTTACTAAAAAAACCTTACATTTATACTTTAAGAACCTGCTATAAGAAAATTTCAAAAAAGTAACGTAATTCCCTATTAAACCCTCGTATATCCTTGCCAAATTTGCTAAAAAAATTAATTGCAAATTCGTCCACGTCGCGGACGCGATAAATAATATTACGGAAACGCTTTTTTAATTTTGCGATACGGGTCGCAAAACCTTAACTAATAATCTTAAACGATTTATGGATAACTTTGCTATTGTTAAAAGATAAGTCGATACGCTATCCGTAAGCATACATAAGAAACGAAATATTAACGACGAAATCGAATACCATTTCTAGGACCTCCTAAAGTCGGACAACTTTAAAAACGTAATCAAAAAAGCAACGGGCGTTATAAATACGCACAACTTAACAGCTACGGTACTTACCAACCTAAAGAAAAAAATCTTAACGTTCGTAAAACAACAGGTTACGATAGCTGTTACTGGCTTAAAAACAAAATAACCTACCCCTTTTGCCGCGCCGACCTCGTCTTTAGCTGCAAACCTATCGGCTACCCCGGCCGCATCTCCAGCCCTATCTCTAGCCCCGTTTCCAGCTTAAACGTTTCCCGTACCGGCTGGGGCTTTTTTGCCCGTACCGTTTTCTCAAAAGCCAAAAAAAAAGCGAGTTAGCTTTAAAAAAGTACAGTTTCCGGGCATAAAGCGCCACGACGGCCGAAAAGGACTTTTCCTTCCAAGCTACTTCCTCCGCCTTACAGGAAAGCGCGCTACAGCAATTAATCGGTCGAAAACAAATTAAGAAATAAATATTACTTAAAACGAGAACGTCTCCTTATTTTTTTTAAGGGGGGGGCAATTAATACGCTCTTTCCGTTACGGAAAAGCGGCGCCTTCTTTACGCTGCAGGTAACGTTTTGAAAATAGGGAAAACGTCTTTAAAAACGTCATAGATACAAGTAGATAAACAAAACGAGCTGCGAGCTCGAGATAGCTTCTAGATAATCCATCAATACAACTGGGATTTGCTCTTACACTCGGCTACGGCAGTAGGTCAGCGATGGTTTATAAATTGCTGCTGACCTGACAACTTTTGCATCCAGTTTCTTATAGCATTAATGGCTCCAGAAATAGTTAAGAAGTCCCATCATTCTTCCCAAGCACTGGTCAAGATGTTCTGCGTACAGCAACTTCGATAAGCCCTACCCCAATTCATTTGGCTGGCAAGGAGAGGATACTGGCTCTTGTTAGCTGCCGACGGACCTCGATCTTCCAGGGAGGCTCTTCTTAATTGATTTGTATACAGAATTCTCTTGATCGGTTACTTCCAGAACTTCTTACTATCTTTCTTTTCGTTTCGTTTCTTGTTCGGAGACAAGGTTCCAAGGTCCAAATAGTTGTTTTGTCTTTTCAAGCATTCTGATCGGGACAATTCTGACAGCTTCTTATACATTTTTCTGTTAGAAAAGTCTACAGCAGGGTTGATAATGTAGTCTGTAGTCATTAGTCATTTTTTAGTGACTAACTAACTACTGTAGTTTTAGTCACCTTACTGACTAACTAATGTAGTTTTAATCACCTTACTGACTAACTACAGACTAGTGTAGTTAGTCTTAGTTAGTTACTATAAATGACTAATGACTAAAGGTTTTTTTAACAATTCTGAATTTTGTTCAAAGATAAATTTCTATACGTTTTGCTTTTTTTTAAAGAAAATAAACAACTCTAATTTATATAGTTATTATTATTTTATAAGTAAATTTAACGCTGTTATATAAATTTAACATACGTCACTTTTATTTTTAAATTAACGGCTAGTTAGTTATAACGTAGAAAAAATAGAATTTTATAGCAATTGGTTTTATAGCTTTTTAGTTTATTATATAAGATTCCATTCCTTTTTTCTCTGTTAAGTTATTTTTACGCTTTTAAAACTTTTTTTATTTCCGATAAGTTAATAACGTTATATTATATATTTTTAACTAAGCTTTCCTTTCCGAATTTTTTTTTTTACTTTTCCTCCTTTAAATTGGCGTTTTCTTAATATTACATTTTTAAAGCTTATATAGCTTTAATTTTTCAGCGTTAAACTTACCCCTTTAGGATATTATCCTTTGTTTAAATACATATTTAATTCTTCGTTAAGCAATTATGTTTAGGATTATATATACGATTAGCGATATATATCTATTATAAGAATAAATGGTTTTATATCCGATATGTTATAATAATAATATTTAAAAAACAAAACGTAAAAGGTTTGTTTGTTTTAGTTTTATTGCTAAAAAATGCTAATGATTACAGAAATCTTTTTTAAAAAGCTTTTTAAAACGTAAGCTTTTTTTCAAACAAAGCCAATTAAGTATTAATGATTCAAATATACAGCTTAATGGAAAGCGATTAAATATTAGAAAAAAATTTAAACGGATAAATAAGGCATATTAACTGGAAATCCCAAGGGGAAAACAAAGGGATAATAAAGATATAATACAAATACAAAGAGAAACTTATAGAAATTACCAATATTTTGTTCTTAAAATGTTTTAAAAATTAGTCATATATTTTTTTCCCTAAAAGTAACATTTTGAGTTATTTATAACAGTTGCAATAATAAATATAAATTTCGGTTTAAAAAAATTTGTATATAGGTTGTAGTCATTAGTTTTTTTGTAGTTAGTCACTGATTAATGTAGTTAGTCTGTAGTCAGTCAACTGACTAACTAATGTAGTCTTAGTCAGTTAACTGACTAACTAATGACTACAAGGTGTAGTCTGTAGTCTGACTATTAGTCACTAATTATCAACCCTGGTCTACAGCTACCCCGCCGCAATAATCGGCCACGTCGGCCACGGCCATTTGTTCTTCAGCCAGTTATTGCTTCGCCGTCAGCAACAGCCCATTTCAGTCAGTTATTTATCAGCAACGTCGTCCAGAATAGGTTAATTTCGTCCTGATCCGGACAATTCCGACAGTCCTGCATACGATTTCTGTACGAATACGTCTCTTTGGTCCGCTGTTGGCCATGACTAACGACAGCCTAGCTAGCAAGTCGTCGCCGTCAACGCCGACTCAGAAATTCGTCAGCAATTACAGCCAGCTTCCATTGCTGCATCGCCGGGATCAGTCATTTTCCTGTTAATTGGGTCGAATCAAACAAGCTCGCACACATTCTTTACCGAGACCTACAGCTGAGTCGACGGGACTGGTTATCTTGTCGTCGATCAGGTCGTTTCAGACAGTTCTACATACAATTCCTTAGCCGATACGTCTATTCCTTCCATTCGAAATGGCAGCTAGCCCGTAACCACCGACAGTCACGCCAGCCACGGAGAGTCGCCGAGAACCTTACTTCCAAATCATCGATTTCTAAACCCGATCATCGACCTACCACTTTTAAAAATACAAACCGAACGATACATGGCAAAGCAGAAGATAGTTTTGATCCGAAGATTGCATACAATTTTAGATAAGATTTAGGAATCCTAAAATTAGTACCCGCTACGGCAGTCTGGTAAACGGTAGCGTACATATCTTCCGGCTGCAATGATTATAATTAAATTTGGACATGATTCGGACTTAAATAAGACAGAAAAACTAGGCAACGGTCGAAAGGAAACGCAGGTTAAAAAGGACAAGTATTAATCAATCAGTTTTGTATAGATTCGAAGGTCAAGAATATCAGAATGTCTCATATGTTACCGGCCCATGGTAGGCGAAGTTCCAAGGGGTCCTAGGGACGCCCGAGTCAAGGGAAGCAAATAAGGTCCAGGGAGGTCCGGTTAAGAGAGGTCCCTCTGGGAACCGATTCTATGGATTTGTATGGGGATTTGCATGGCAAAGGATAATGCAGGGCACTCCGATTTTTTTTTCTGGCCCTCTGAGCCTGGGCTATTTTTGTTTTTGTTTTGCAGCGTCGTCAGGAGCCTTCCGCTGCAAAAAGGGAGGATTAAAGTGGAATAGAGTGCAGGAATAGGTGCAGCTATGGCTGCAGCAGCTACTGCAGCTGCTATTGCTAGCTACTGCAGTTGCTATTACCAGCCACTGCAGGTACTATTGCAGCCACAGTTTCTACCTACTTCTATTTGCTTCACCGCTGGGCATCTCGGCAATCTACTCGGCTACGGCAGTAGGTCAGCGATGGTTTATAAATTGCTGCTGACCTGTCAACTTTTGTATGCAGTTTCTTATAGCATTAATGGCTCCAGAGATAGTTAAGAAGTCCCATCATTCTTCCCAAGCACTGATCAAGATGTTCTGCGTACAGCAACTTCGATGAGCCCTGTCCCAATTCAGTAGGCTTCGTTAATATACTATAAAACCCTATATTCTTTTTTCTTATTCTTAATATACCTGTAAAAACTACTTAATATATAAACTTTACTTATTACATTTTACAACCTTTTTTTTTAAAAATTTTAATTCTAATTAACTAAAAGTACGTTCGATAAACTTACAATGTTTCCGGATTTCCTAAATATAAATAACTTTTATATGGTACTTAACATAATATAATTGCAAAAATAATATTACTACCGTTTGATAAAATAGAATATAACCACCGTATCCGAGATTTATATAGTAATTTCCCAAGAGATTAAGGCGTACATAGAGATTAAAATGCTTCCAGGTTGGCTTTCGACGTAAACTATATTAATTGCGGCGCTATTTTTTAGATTTTACCTTTAGCTAAATATACCTTTTCCTTAAATCCTTTAGCAGCTAACAAAATAATAGATACGAATATCGTCAAAACGGTATTCGATAAAGTTGTAATATTATAAAGTTTTAATAAAACGGAGTTTATTATTATATATAACAAGCATAATTTGCTTAACGTTATATATATCCTAACGTATATTTTACCGACGATAATATCAGAATAATATTTTAATAAATATTTAAATTTTTCGATTACATATGTGTAACCTATAAAACGATTACAGTAAACGTATTTATATATAACAACGTTATATAATTCCCTTTTTTACTAAATCCGGACGAAAGTACAAAATAATATGCAGCTTTATTCGTTTTCTTTATTATACCAAAGTATTTCGGTAAAGTTAATAAATAAACAAATACGAATTACTAAATAATAAGTCTTTAAAACCGCAAAACAAATATCCTTTATATCATAAATTTAATTAACGCCTATTTTTCAAACGCCCGTATAAACCGGGCTGCTTAACGTTTCCGGGTACTGCTGATCGACAACGACTTTCATAATATAAATAATACCAAAAATATAATAATTTTATAATCCCGATCAAAAAAATAAAACCGTACTATATCGTATAATATATATTATATAACGTTAACTTTATAATACTAAACGGAAGGAAATCCGTAATTATAAACAGTTAACTAATAATTAAATAACTATAACGTTCCACACCCATGAGCGAGCCAAACCTATAAGCGAGCCACTTTTTGGCACTTTGCAACAATCAATCCAAATAACTCAACCACAACACCTCAAATGAACTTAAATCAATCGAATGCTTCTTTGCTAACTATATCTACAGCTTCTCGACGAGTGCACGCATTATATTAAGGCTTGTTGCGGACGCCATATAACCATTCCTTCCTGCCAACCTATATGCGACCGGCTACCTTTAGTAGCTGTTGGCAGCAATCCCTTGCCACGACCTTTCTGCTGGCTAAAAGAACTGGTTCATCCTATATAGTAAGCATTCATCTTTTTGGGAAACGTTTGTTTTAATCGTGTAATTACGTAGGTTTCGAGTTATTGCAAATTAAGTCCAACACGTCCTGCTATACGTTCCGCGAAACGCCCCGCAAGGCCCCGTAAGGCCCCCCAACGCGCCCCTAACGCGCCTTTCAACACGCTTTATAACGCGTTTCCCGACGTACTTTGCAACGTATACCTTTAACGATCGAAGCCGGACAGGAAATGCTCGCGTATATAAGTCAATGATTCGGTTAATAATCGTATTCTCGGCGATCAGCTGTAATTCGTACGAAATGGGGGCAATATTGGCTTGAACGCGTTAAAAGCCAGGCGGTCGCATCTAGGTTGGCAGGAAGGAATAGCAATATGGCGTCCGCAACAAGCCTTAATATAATGCGTGCACTCGTCGAGAAGCTGTAAATACAGTTAGCAAAGAAGCATTCGATTGATTTAAGTTTATTTGAGGTGTTGTAGTTGAGTTATTTGGATTGATTCTTACGAGGTGCCAAAAAGTGGCTCGCTTATAGGTGTGGCTCGCTCATGGGTGTGGGACGTTATACAATAACTGGATACTTAAATATCGAAACATATTAAGTATTAATAGCAAGGACTTTGGTAATTACCTACCGTATCCGGATATATCCGTACTTATATAAACTTCCGATATAAAATTCCGAATCCCATCCGGAATCCGAGCTAAGCCGAAAAAGAAAAAGCGCAGCATTAAGCAACAAAAACCTTATACTCTTATACGCCAAACGAGTCGGAAAAAAAGTTTTAAAAGCCGTAATCGAAAATGCCGGTAAACCTTATTTCCGAACATCCAGCGTTAAAAGATATATCTAAAGGCCCGGAAAAAGCATCCGACGGGAACGACTTATAATTACCGAAATTCCTATCGAAACAGTGACGAAATAAATAACAAAACCCCGTAGATATTAATTAAAACCTTAAACTATTTACTGCGAAAATATTACAACCACCGAAATCCTTAGCAAAAAGATGACAACGTACGTAATTGGCCTTAAAAATAGCTGGCCAAAAACCAGCTCTAAAGAATATTACTTACGGGCCCAGAAAGACAAAATTACAAAGCGTAAAAGCTCCGGATTCATTATAAAGCCGGGATCTTAAATATTTCAAATTAATATTTAAAAAAAAGCGGACGCCGGAGCAGCTATACCTATAACAAAAAGATAACCTTTCCCATATTAACGAAAAATATTTACATTATTTATCTACCCGCATATTTGATCCTTTATACCAATTAATCGACCTTAACCAAGGTACCTTAAAAGTTAAAAAAGATAAAAACATTTTAAAAATTACTGCGACAAACTCGAAAAAAAGGACCAGAAAATAAAATTCAAAAAATTATAATGGGGCGATATAAATCGAAAGATATAAATTAAAAAGAATAATTTATTAATAACTGCAATAAATTATAAATAAAAACGTAAAATACTAAAATTCGTTAATTTTCCCAATTTAAAAAGTTTACTGCATATCCGTATTAACGTATAACTGGTTCGAATTAGGAAAAATTAATACTTATATTATCCTTAACGAACTTAAAATTATAAAATAAACGAATATAATAAATAAAACTTGTCTTAATAACTTCGTTCGTATTATTTAGTTATTTTTTTACGCAATTAAATTATTCCAGCATAAAATATTTTTTTTCGGACTTTTAAGCGATATTAATATTCCGCAAGGACTTAAGTAAGCTGGCAAAGTATACCTATAACGTCCCGTACTTTAACAAATTCGAAAATATATTATCAAAAACCGCGAAATATTATAACATCCGGTTCGACCTTTAATATATCTTACTTATTAATAACTTAAGTAAATATATAACGTCGCAGGATTTAGCCAAAACCTATCCCAAAAAGTTAAAAATAAACCAAAATTTTAATTTTTTTTAAATGATTAATTTTAACTGATATTACGTAAATATTTATATTTATCGTACCTTACGACTGTAGCCCCGTTTCGAAACCGAACGCGTTTTGTATTATCTGCCTTAGTTAAAACCGGGCGGATTTTGTTTCTTAATTTTTAACCTGATATCGTAATTATTACCATCGTCGGATAAATACCGTTTGCTTTTAATATGCAATTTTCCGACCTCGATAATGATTATTACCTCGGTTCCATTTTCCGACATATTATTGGTAACGTCGGATTACGTATCGTTGTTTTCTGGTAAGGCCGGCGATTGCAGTAACGATATAAAAACAAACAAATTAAACGAATATAAATACGGTAACGAAAATAAAGCTAGCAGATTAAATATATTAAAAAACGGTAAGCTTTAAGACGACGTTACAAATAACGGAAACGTCGCAGGTTTTTAATTAAGATTATTTAATATATCGCAAATTATATATACGGATATAAACGTTACGATTACCGGGATTGCGATTTCGAGTTACGAAAGCGTATAAACCGTATGTCGGGTTGGTATTTAAATTGTTAAAATTACCGTTAAATCCTTAATTACTAGTTCGAACTGAACGGTTATATGTAATATACCTTAATCAAAACCATATACGGCTTACGGCGGTTTCGTAATCTTTTCCGATATCTGTTAAGCTTATAACGCGGCAATCGTTCGTAATTTATATAAATCGGTCCGAAGTATAAAGATATAATGCCGTTATTTTAAATTAAACGAATTCCGCCGTTTGCAAAAAGTTTTCCGTACCTTTTATAAAATAAAAAGTACGGCTTTTTCGTAAATTAAATATAATGCAAAAAAGAACTAAATTTTTAAAACGTCCTAATATTACTACTTATTAAGCCCGGAAACCGCTTTAACCAATCCGACGGTACTTACGATTAAATAAAAACCTTTAACTTCGTTCAACTTATTTAGAAACATATTAAGTAAAAACCGCTTAAATTTAATAAAAATAAACGTCCATTTTACTCCTTTGCCGCCGAGCGGAAACAACCGCGCAAAAAATAATTCGTTTATCCGCCGTTTATACCAAAATTCGATCATTTCCTAAGCAACCGCCTTTAACGAACCGGCTTTTAATTATTTTTATGCAAATCTTTTTAAATTCGAAGGTTTTAATATATAGATAAAATTAAGCATATATAAATTATAATAAGGTCTAAGCGGGATAAGGTTATTACGGTTTTTATCTAATACAATAACTTCTTTTTTTTATTTAAATATGTCAAAATTATTTTATATAGGTATTTACCGTTAAATAATATACGTTAATAAAACCCTATTTTCGTTTTATTCCGCAAATCCACATAACTCCATTTAAAAGGTTTACGGATAATGCAAATAATATCTTAATTAACCGAAAGATAAAATCGGGATTCGACGATTATCTCGTCCTAATCCGGATTATTTACGACAAATAACTTATCGTTTTCCTTACTATCCGAATCCGCAACGTTAATTTCCATTACGACTTTATGTTTTAATAAACAGTACGGTCCTCAACTTATCGGGCCTGGATTTTCTTTATTATTTCAACCAGTTTTGTAATAAACGGCTTAATTCCATACTTATCGAATACCCAATAAGGTACAAACAGTATAACTTATCCATAACTAATTAAATTTAATCGTTTATAACCACGAACCGGTTAACTAAATCGCTGCCATAAATTCTTTATCGAAAAGCTTTTCGGTATTTCCCATTATACAATGCGACCAATATCCAAAACATTTATATTTAATCTAAAAACGACGGTAAATACCACGATCCGGATAGAACTACCAAACTCTTTTAATTTATCGTATACGTAAACCTAATTTCCGTAAAGCACTTCGGAACTATAAAACTGAATAACCCTTTTTACAACCTTTAACAAATATTCCCGATTTACCATAATCCTAATTAAGTAATTTCGAATATTTTAATTTTTGTTCGGCTATTAACATAAATAATAATTTAATAATAATACGTAATTTGTTAAATTGAACTTAAAGGATGTTAATTAATAACTCGGATATATTAACTAGTAAAAAATTTAAATGCGCCTAATTTAACGTTAACCTTTAAAAAAAAACAATATCGATTTCGGACGATTAATATTAAAACGCTAAACCTTTATCTTATAGCCATATGTAGTTAAACTTCCGGCTTTACTAAAACCCCCATATTTCGCAAAGTTCTTTTTATATTACCGCTGACGGTTACCGTATACGCAAACCAATATACGTAAGCAGGAAAAATAAAATGCAAGTTACGGATATTAATATATTTAAGCCGGATATTTGTTTATTCCGATAACAGATATGCTTCGTTAATAACAACTAAACCATATTGCCGTTCGAAAATAAGATTTAATATGGCAATTTAAAACTAATCGCTTAATAAATATTTACAACCAAAAATAATATAATTATATTATCCGGCAGCTATACGTTTGAACATTTATAAATCGAGCTTTTTCGTTTCCGCAAATATTAGGATAAAACAGAATACGATACTGCCAATATAAAAGCTCGTTATTTTTCGGCTAACTTAATTAAAGGTACGACCTAAATAATAATTAAATCGGTTATCAAAAAAAGGTTTAAATAATCAGAGACTTTCCAAAACTTATTTTAGCAACAAAAAGGATATTAAGCTTTCCGAAAACCAGATTATATACCGTATCTATTTGTTCCTTCCGTAAAATACGGCCTTGCCCGCTAAGTATAGCGCTTAATATAAGGCGAACAAACCGACGACGCAAAATTTCCGTAAGGTTATCGGCCGTACATTTAACGTTAACGTATAGGTTAATTACGTTTATATCGGCAAAGGACCGATAAAGCTACTGGATAAAAATAAACGCTTCGGTTTAAAGGGTTAAATCTTCGAAGGTTTGGGGTATCAGCCCTAAACTTTCCAATACGTTACGCGTATTTGGCTTACCAGGAAAAAATTATACCTCGGGGCTTGTTACAGGCGATTTTAAGCCTTATATATCATTATTTTGGCTCATAGAGTTATGTTGTTGTCGTACTGGCTAAGGGGGGGTAACGGGTTACAATATATTGCAATTAAGATTTTCGGCCATTTTCTTTCTGTAACGCTTTTCGCTTCGCTCTAATCAGGACCGGAATAATATTAAAATATAAAGATTTTAATTATGCGTTAAATTATGTGGGTTATAACGATAGCAACTTCGTAACTAGTGTATATTGCGAAAGTTGACGATGATAATTTTTACGAATTTGTATAGGACTGCTGCAATTGAGGCCAAAAAATCACAACTTGCCATCAGGCTCTGTTTTTGAGGTTTTGTTATTTCTGTGAAGACTTTTCTTAAAGAGGTTTAGTTGATACATCTAACTCTTGCAGCTACTTCTTGATCGAAAGCGCTAGCTACGGCTGCGCCTACGGCGCAGCCCCAACCTCAAAAATAAGGCCTGATTTTAGTGAGGCAAAAGAGGGATAAGTTTTTTCTTGCCTAAATCACCGGACACACAAGCTCACCGGACACTTTTTAGCACCTTCCAACAATCAACCCAAATAACTTAACTACAACCTATCAAATCAAGCCTAATTAATCGAATACTTCTTTTCTAACTCTATCTACAGCTTCCTAATAAATACACGCATTATATTAAAGCTTATTACGGACGTCATGTTACCATTTTTTCCTTTTAGCCCGTCCGTAACCGATTAACCTGCAACGCGTTTAAGTTAATATTACCCTTAATTCGTACGACCTAAAGCCGACCGATTAAATAACTATTTTCGACCAAATCCTTAACCTATATACGTAAGTATTTCTTGTCCGGCTTTAATACGTTGGATATATACGTCGGGAAACGTATTAGGAAGCGTATTGGAATGCGCGTTACGGGGCGTTTCGTAGGGCCCGTTAGTATGTAGCGGGGCGTATAACAGGGCGCGTAGCAGGGGGTATGGCAAGGCGTATAGCAGGGCGTATCGGACTTGATTTCGCAATAACTCGATCCTTACGTTAGTAAATAATTAAAATAAACGTTTCCCAAAAAGATAAATATTTGCTTTATAAAATAAACAAGTTCTTTTAGCTAATAAAAAGGTTATGGCAAAAAATTGCTGCTAACAGTTGTTAAAGTTAATCGGTTACGGTCGGCTTAGGTAAAAAGGAATAGCAACTTGGCGTCCGTAACAGGCTTTGATATAATGTGCATACGTAAAAAAAAGCTGTAGATACAGTTAGCAAAGAAGTATTCGATTGATTGGGCTTGATCTAATGTGTTATGGTTGAGTTATTTGGGCTGATTGTTGGAAGGTGCCAAAAAGTGTCCGGTGAGCTTGTGTGTCCGGTGAGCTTGTGTGGGACGTTAATCTTTAATACAAATCGGATTTTATAAATATAATTCCGGAATTTCCTTAAAATTTTAAAAATAGCTTAATATTTTAATCTGCTAGCATCGTAATTTAACTTAGCATCCTTTTAAGTATTATTTTTAGAACGCGTAAGATACTTTACTTTATTAATTAATTAACCAAAAGTATTTTTAAAGATTTTTTTACTTACGTTTATCCTTATAATAATTTTTCCGGTATTAAGGTTATAATTTAAGGTAATTAAAATCGGAGCAGTAATAATAGCTTTTTTAACGTTTTCTATTATATAGTTTTAATTGGGGCCTTAAATAAAAGGTTAATTTTTTCGAAGTAAGCCGGTAAAAGATTTTATTTTAATAGCGAAATACGTAATAATTATTCGATATAAACGATAATATTTAGGAAAGTTTTAACTTCCGAAACGTTTTTGCATAACTAAATCTTTAAGATTTTTTTTACCTTAACTATATTTGGTCGCCGCCCATTCGTTCCGCAAATAAATCCGATTCTAACATTTATTTTTTAATATTATTATAACTTTTTTATATTAATCGTCGTATCAGTAAGCTTGCAATTAAAAAGTGTCTTATTTATGTTGACGATATGCTTATAAACGAATCGGCGAATTCCTGGAAAGATTTCCTTATCGTTATATGTTATCTTTAAGCCTTTAACTTTAACGTTATCGACGTATAGCCAGACGATATTAAACATTAAATCATCCAAAATCCTTTTAACTATACGACAAAAATAAGCTACAAAGTTGGTAAACCTTTAAAGCATAATGGTATACTTTAAAAGTTTTAACGGTATCGCGAAAATGGTAAAATTTCTGTTAATTAAAGCTAAAAAAACTTAATTATAATTTAAGAAAAAATTTACTAAAGTAATTAAAAAGTATATAACAAAATCCGCGGGAAATATGTCGTAATTATCCAGCATAAAGGTATTTCGCAAAGTAACAGCATTTAATTTAGTCGCAAAATTAACTAATCGGAATTTACTATTCTTTTTTTCGATTAAAAACTAAGCATTTTTATATACAGCATAAAACTATTCGAAAATATTTCGTTAAATACGTACTTTTAATATTTCGATCAGCTTATTTTTGATACTCGCCGGCACTATTATGCCCTTAGCTTGCCATGTTTTATAAAGGATCGTTCGAATTTTATAATTTGGTACGACATTTGATTTAATTTTGCCATATTTTTTCCAATTTTAGGTTAAAGCAGCTTTTTTGCGAAAGAGCATTTCCTTAAAAAAGGCTTTCTTTATACGGGTAAACTTGTTTCCTAATTAATTAAGAACTTCGTCGGCGCGTTCCTTAATAAATCGGGTTCCTCGGGGCATGGTAATAAATTTAGGGAACAAAGCAGCCAAAGGTATACCAAGCTTGTTGGGCTTTTTTTATCCTGATTAATAACTTGTTAAGCCTTTTCGAATTCCTTAGCCTTTTAATTCGGATTTTTAAGGGGTATTAATTTATTAAAGGGTGCATCGTCGATAGGGATTACTTTTTTCCATTTAGGTTTGTATATCGTATTAATCTAGACGGTCCAATTATTATTAATTTTTTGTTGTATTTCGTTTTACAATATTCTATATAAAGCATACGCTAGTTCTTTGTCGTTAAACTTGCCTAAGA
Source organism: Monosporascus sp. mg162 (assembly GCA_004155945.1). Taxonomy (NCBI): domain Eukaryota; kingdom Fungi; phylum Ascomycota; class Sordariomycetes; order Xylariales; genus Monosporascus; species Monosporascus sp. mg162. The sequence goes on from QJNY01000034.1 coordinate 218,411, forward strand.
TCTTATCTCCGGGTTCCAGCTTATTAATAATAACTTCTTAAATAATTTTCGCGTTTTAATTAACGTAGGTATTATTAACCGAAAGGATATAAAGGCCTGTAACTTACTTATTTGTTTTTTCGCTCGTAAGCTTACTTTCGTTAGTAAAACGGCTTACTGTTTTACCGGCTGCTTTTTTTTAGGCTTTTCGTTAATACGAATATTACGCGTAATACGCCCTGTAAAAATTAAAAAAAAAAGTTTTTAACGGGTTAAATTCTAAGGTTTTTTTTGTTACGTCCGGGTCCATATTAAACGTTATTTTCGATTTGGCTATAAAGTTAAGTCCTAGGATTAATAATTGCGCAGCGTAATAATTATTGACGATAAACAAAAGAATAGTAATTAATCGGTTAATTAGCCAAACGGGAACTTTAATAATGCTTTCGAATAAAGTCCTTTTTTGAAAATTAAAGCCTAGGAATGATACGCGGGTTTGTCGTATAGCTAATCCATATCGCTTAACATACGACGTAATTATAACGTTCGATTCGGCTTCAGTATTAATAATTTTATTGATTAGGTTTTTACTACCTTTATAGCCTATTTTAATTGCCAGTTTAAATACGGGGGTAATATATTTAACTGGATTGTATTACTGGATCGATAAAACTTTAGTTTTCTTTTAGTTTTCTGCTTTATAACCGATATTTATAATAAAAATCCTAGCGGGTTTTCTTGCTTTTGGAACTTTTACTTTTCGCATTTCAGCTTCGGTTATTTTAATCGTTTTCTTATTTTTACGATTAAGTATTTTTAAAATCTTAACGGCCATGAAATTCTTAAAAGCTTTTCCGAAGTCTGGGCAAACTTTAATTAATTCGGACCAAATAATCTTAAATTTTCTTTTAAAATTTTCCCAAATCTTTTTTTTTTCAAAATTTGATTACATGCTTATCGATTAGGCTTTTATAGGTAAAGGTGTTATCCGTTTAAATAATATCGTTTATTTAAAAAGTACTAGCTTTTATCTAAAAGGTATTATTTATTTAAGCGCTGATTTTCATATTATGGAATAAGGGTCCTTCGTATATTAATTCGTCGTTATTAATCTCGTATTCGGTTTTGTTCCTTTTTACGATTTTAAATTCGTTTTCCTTAACCCTGGAACGTTTGGCCATTATAACATTAATAAGCATAATCGGCTGATCAGAGTCGTCGATCTCCAGGGTTTTGATTTTTTCTAAATGCCGGATACCTTTGCTTTCGATAAAATTACTTCATAGCCATTTACGTAACGGTACCTCTTTATAAAATAACTTTCCATCATGGTCGACAAAATGGATTATATTAATTTCGGTTACCCTGTTTTAATTAATATCGGGCTTTTATCGATTCGGCTTTAGGACCGTAATATGCTCTTAAAGTTTAGCTAAACTATTAATATCCGGGTTGGAGCTAATTAATTAACTATTTACTTTTCTAAAAATGTCGTTTTGCTAATTAAAGTACAGTACTTTTTCCTTAAATCGGGTAAAGAAAGCTGGCGAACTATGGATCCATTTTAAGGGTTTTTTTAAATTAGGATTTATTGCTCGATCGCTTGATTTTTTAAAATCTAAAAAAATTAAATTATATTTAACGTTAATTTATTTTCCGGGGATTTAAGGAAAATGGTATATTTATCGTCGGCGAATAAAACCAATCCTATAATTTCTATATTAACAAACAAACGGCATTTTTGCATAATATGTCCCAACTTTAAGCAGAACTAATAAGTACTTTAATTAAAATTATGAAAGCGTTTACCTTAACCTTAATAACTTCTACGGTAACTTCCTTAACCTCGGTATCCACTTCGTTTAGGGCAAAGGCTTAATCGAATATATTATTATTATTATTTATACGCCGCATCGCCCTTAGGGCATGCGGTACTCCTATTATATATGTACATATTTCGTACGGTAAAACCAAGGAAAGTCCAAGGTAATAACCCGTACGCTGCGGTTACGTTGCGCTTTAAAAGCGTTATCGATACGTTTTTTACCGTCCCATCGTTAAAAGTTTACCTTTTTGATTAACTTAATTATCCCGGTATAATACCGTATTGCAGTAAGGAAAAGTAATTCCGTTAATATTTTAAGTACGTTACGGTACCGCTTCGGGTTTTAATAATTTATTTCCTTATTTCCGAAACAGGTTAAGGTAAAGTTAAGTAAAAAATAATAAAAAGTTTTTATTTTTATATAACTTCCAAAAGCGCCGCCGCGGTAGATGCAGTACTTCATTGTTATTAGCCCGGAATAACCCCGGGAAAAGCCTTTAACGTTCCACACATATGAGCGCCACACACATATAAGCGCAACACTTTTTTAACACATTCCAACTACCTATCTTTAATTGCCCATTTCTTAATAACCACAATATGGAGCGCCTTACAAAAGATGCCAGAATGAACCTAGCCATTCAGGCTAAAAAACGAGACCCGAAACTTAGTTATAGAAAGCTTGGTTTTATTTATGAAGTTTTATCTTTTACTTTAGCATACCGTTTTAAAGGTAGATGCGCCCGAGCCGATATTATCCCTTTTTTGTAAAAATTGACGCCGACCGAAAAAAAATCGATTGTCGACCGAATCCTTAACCTAGATATACGAGCGTTTCTTATTCGGCTTTAGTATGTTAAAGATATGGTTAATATATTGTTGGCCTAACGTATTACAAAACGCGTTAGAATTAATTAGGCGTCGAATTTTGTTAAACGGCAAAAAAAACCTTAAATACGTTTAAATCGGAAAATCGATTATTAACGGATTTTATCCGAAAATTTAAAGGCATTTCGTAAATAATTCGAACTTATTCGGGTTATAATTACGAAATACGGCATTATAAAAGAGGATATTTATAACTTCGACGAAACTAAATTTTTAATAAGATTTTTTATAATAACGGATATAATAATTATTATTACCGAAAAACGTAAAAAATTTAAATAAGCATAATAAAAGAATAAAAAATAAGTTATAATTATCCAGGCTATTAATTCTTAAAATTAAGTTATACCGTTATTTATTATTATAACGGGGAAAAATTATTTTGGGGTTTAATACCGTAATAACTTATTACTAGCAGCCGATTAAAAAATTATATTAAGTAATAATAATTAAATAATAAATAAATTAGGTTTTAAATAGATCCAGTATTTTAATAAGCATATTCGGACGCGTACGAAAAGTTTTAAACTTTTTTTTTATTTTCGACAGTTACGAAAGTTATTATTCGATAAAATTCGAAAAATATTACGTTAATAATAATATTATTACGCTTTATATGCCCGCGTATTTTTCGTATCGGTTTTAACTTTTTAATGTATTTTATTTTTTTATTTTAAAATGCGTTTATTTGCGTTATATCGAAAACTTAATGCAACGTTATTATATTTATATTACCAAAAAAGATTTTTTTTTGCCGGCTTTTACGACGCGTTCCAAGCTATTATAACGTCCGATAACATTAAATCTAGATTCGCGAAAGTTAGTTTTGTTTTATTCGATCTTAATAACGTTTTTTCCGAATTGGAGGTTTTTCCAGTTATGCCTACGCCAACCGTTTCCCCGTTAACTTCCGCCGGTTCCATTTTACCTTCCGCGAAAACCTTTAAAGATATTCGTAAAGTAACAAAATAAAAACAATATTTGTAAAAAAAGATTAAAAATTATTAAGGTAATTTGCTAATAAAAATATTTAAGTCGGTTAATTTTATAAATAAGGGATATATGTTGCTGTTATATAAAGCCGTTTTTTTCCGGGAAAAAAACGTTTAATTGCGCGAAACGAATTACATTTTAAACAAACGTTGCAAAATTAAAAACAAACGTTTTTAAGAAAAAGGAATATTTACTATATAAAAGGGACAAGTTTTTCTGGCCCAAAAAGAAGGGGGTGGCAAAATAATGTAGCTAATAGCAGCTGGAAAAGGTTATCGTAAAAGAGTTGAGATTAAGGAACGGAAATATAGCGTTTGCGGCAAGCCCGGGCATAATGCGCATACTTATGAAAAAGTTTTAAATACGTTTAGCGAAGAAGAATCCAATTAATTTTAATTAATGCGATATATTATTGTTAAGTTATTTGGATTAATTGTTGCGAGGTGCCAAAAAGTGTTGCGCTTATATGTGTGTGGCGCTTATATGTGTGGAACGTTACGTTTTTTTACCTTTAGCTGTTTCGACGAAAAGTTTAAATTTTTCCGGTACGTTTTTTGCGTTTTAGGAAGCTTTTTTGCTTTAAGGACGTTTAGGAATAAGTAAGTTTTCCGAATATAAAATTACCGCTGATATAATTAACCTTCTTTTTTTTTCCTTTTTTTCGGTAACTTAACTATACTGTAGATATTTTCCTGCCCGGCGTAACGGCGGTATCGGCACGGTAAATTTCGTTACGGCGGTATTAATACGATAAGCCCCGTTAGCAACCTTCTGGAATCCCGTTGTTGCCTCGCGGTATTAATGCGGTCCCGGTAAGGCCGTATAAAGGTAGCCGGCACCGGCACCGTCCTGGCTGCGCCGCCGCGGCGTTCCCGCCCCGGTATGTTCCGTTTCTTATTAATAATTTCCAGCCTTTCCTAATTTATATCCCGCTTTCTTGGTAAGTTACTTCCGTTATTCCCGTATACCGGCCCCGCCGCGCAGCCGCCTTTAACCGTCCGTAACCTCCTACCAGTTTTTAAATAATTAACCAACCAACTAACCAACTAACTAGTAAGTTCTACTGCGGTCCCGCTGCGTATACGTTATGGTCCCGCATCGCTAACGCTGCTTTACAGTGTCTGCTGAGGTCGCTGCTCCCATTGGCGATCTCGCTGCTTCCGCTCCCGGCGGCGGTCCCCCCGGCGGCTTCCCGGGCGGCGGTGGCGGCGGCGGCCCCGCCGCTAATCGAATATAATTATCCGGCTAGAAATTAATTATATTAATCGACGGGTCAGCATTATAATTATATGCCCAAAATATTTCCTATCCTAGTATAACGTAATACTGTAATATCTGGGTTACCTTTCGGTTACGCATCTTTTCTTTAAAAACCTTTAAATTTTAAATCTATCGGGCTTATGTAATTTTTAAATCCTATAACGCATTCGTAATTTTTAATACCTAATTAATACGGTCAAATAGTTTTGGTTACGGTTAAAAGCTCCCTAATCGTTATTACTTAAGTTATTAAATCGGGTTAAACCGTTCTTTTTTTTCTTAATTAATATCAAAACGAATACCTTTTTATTATCGTTTACGTCCTTTATATTTAAAAGATTCTGCCTTATTTAAAGGCCAATTTTAAATTACTATCGAAATATTATTATAATTAATTGCGTACAGGTTTTTTAATTTCATAAACAAATTATTAAAAATCCTTTCGAAACAGTTAACGGATAACCTTTTCAGTAAATTCTTAATATATTCGTTCTTAATAACGATTTTACATTTTTACTTAACTTCTTCCAGAATATTTTTTATTTTAACAGTATACTTTAAACAATACTTATAAATATAATCAAAAATACCGCATTAAGCTTACTTCGTTAAAGTTTCTAATCGATCCTTAACGGTCCGAATCTGCTTTAAATCTTACAACTTAAAAGTTTTTAAAATACATTTAAACGTTTCGTTTTATTAAATTATATCATTAAGTACGGCTTTAACCCGATTTTTCATAAAAAGGTTGTGAATCTAATAATGTAACTCGGCGATTATTTTAAATTTCTTAAGCTTATATTTCGTAAACAATTTATTAATTCCTTTAAGCTAATCGGTAACTTCAATTCCTAAAAACCGAAAGTCCAAAAAGGCCGATAAATCCGGAAAAATAAATAAAAAACGAAAACTTATTTATAATATCAACAGGAAAATCGTAATTAAATTAATTAATAAATTAAAAAAAATTTAACGTTCGGTATAAATATTTTTTAATTTTATAAATAATTCTGAATTTTAAGCTAATATAATATTTCGTCTTTACGGTATATTAATAACGATTTTAAGGTTTATTTAAGTAATTTTATTTTTAACTAGCTTTAAAAATTTAATCAAACTGCTAATACTTTAAAGTTTAATCTTATTAAATTTATTATCGTAAAGGTTTTTTGTTAATCGGTATTAAACGGTCGTACTTAAAGCAAAATTTTAATTTTTCGTAAAGTTAAGGCAATTCGATATTAATAATAATCCGTGTATAAATAAATTTAAGTAATAATTTTAAAAAGCTTCGATAAGCTTTTAAAAAACTTATTAAAGTTTAATTTAAATTAATTAATGTTATTAATCTTTAAATTACTTAAATTTTAAAATGTTACTTCAAACGGAATATATTTAAACATAAAGTAAATAACTATTTGCGATAATTATTTTAAATACTTTTTCCCTTTTTTCCGGATTTAACAAGCAAATAACTTTTTTCTTTTATTATCCGTCCGAATAATTTTATCTTAATTATCGTTATATCGCTGGTTATTTAATTACACCTTTTCCAATTTATGAATTAATATTTTTATTACCAATTTAAACGTAATAATATTTAAACTTAACAAAAAAAGTAAATTCTAAATAATACCGCCTAATAATAACCAGATTAAATATTATCTAATTAACGCTAAAAAAGTCCAAAATATATCTTATAAAGGTTTTTTTTTAATTCCTGCATTATATTAAAGGACGTTATTTTTTTTTTCAATAACGTACCACATAAGCGAGCGAGACACATAAGCGAACGAGACACTTTTTTAGCTATTCCAACAACATATCTTCAATTGCCCATTTCTTAACAACCATAATATGGAACGCCTTACAAAAGAAGCAAGAATGAACCTAGCCATTCAGGCTAAAAAAAGAGACCCGAAATTTAGTTACAGAAAGCTTAGTTTTATCTATAAAGTTTTACATTTGACCTTAGGATACCGTTTTAGCGGCAGATGCGCCCGAACCGATATTGCTTCCAATTTGCGGAAATTGACGCCGACCGAAAAAAAATCTATTGTCGACCGAATCCTTAACCTAGATACGTAAGCGTTTCCTGTCCGGCTTTAGTACGTTAAAGATATGGCCAATATATTACTGGCCTAGTACGTTATAAAACGCGTTGGAATTAACTGGGCGTCGAACTTTGTTAAACGGCAAAAAAAGTTTTAAATACGTTTAAATCGAAAAATCGATTATTAATAAATTTTATCCGAAAATCCAAAATTATTTCGTAAGTAATTCGAATTTATTTAGGTTATAATCGTAAAATACGGTATTATAAAAAAAGATATTTATAATTTCGACGAAAATAAATTTTTAATAAGGTTTTTTATAATAACAGGTATAATAATTATTAATAACGAAAAACGTAAAAAATTTAAATAAACGTAATAAAAAAATAAAAAATAAATAACAATTATTTAAGCTAACGTGCCACACCATTAAACGGGCCAAACCATTGAACGGACCAAAATCCCACACTTCGCAACAACTAATCTAAATAACTTAACCACAACACATTTAATTGATTCCAATCAATCGAATACTTCTTTGCTAACTGTCTCTACAGCTTCTCGACAAGTGTACGCATTATATCAAGGCTTGTTGCGGACGTTATGTTGTTATTTCCCCCACTTAACCTGCCCGCGACCGATTACCTTTTAACGCGTCTAGGCCAATATTACCCCTAATTCGTACGACCCAAAGCCGACCGACTAGATAATTATTCTCGACCGAATCCTTAACCCAAATACGCGAATATTTTTTGTCCGGCTTTAATACGTTAAAGATAAAGGTCGGAAAACGTGTTATAGGAGGCATTAGGAGTACGTTGGGAACGCGTTAAAGGGGTATGGAAGGTCCGTGCGGGGCGTATAGCAGGGCGTGTAATAGGTCGTGTAACAGGGCGTATCGGACTTGATTTCGTAATAACTTGGAACTTATACAATTAAATAATTAAAACAAACGTTTCCTAAAAAGAGGAATACGTGCTATATAGGATAAATAAGTTCTTTTAGCCAGCAGAAAGGTTGTAGCAAAGAATTGCTGCTAATAGCTGCTGAAGTTAGTCAGTTGCGGTCGGCTTAAGAAAAATGAATAGCAATCTGGCGTCCGCAATAAGCCTTGATATAATGCGTACATTTGTCCGGAAGCTGTAAAGACAGTTAGCAAAGAAGTATTCGATTAATTGGAATCGATTTAAAGTGTGGTGGTTAAGTGATTTGGATTGATTGTTGCGAGGTGTGAGATTTTGGCCCGTTTAATGGTTTGGCCCGTTTAATGGTTTGGCCCGTTTAATGGTTTGGCCCGTTTAATGGTGTGGTACGTTATTAATTTTTAAAATTAAGTTATACCGTTATTTATTATTATAACAGGAAAAAATTATTTTAAGTTTTAATATTGCGATAATTTATTATTAATAGCTAATTAAAAAATCGTATTAAGTAAAAATAGTTGGATAATAAATAAATTAAGTTTCGAATAAATCTAGAATTTTAATAAGCATATTCGGACGCGTACGAAAAGTTCCAAACGTTTTTTTATCCTCGATGGCTACGAAAATTATTATTCGATAAAATTCGAAAAATATTGCGCCAATAATATTATTATTACGTTTTATATACCCGCGTATTTTTTATATCGGCTTTAACTTTTTAACGTATTTTGTTTTTCTATTTTGAAACGCGCGTATTTGCGCTATATCGAAAACTTAATACGACGTTATTATATTTATATTATTAAAGAAGATTTCCTCGCCGGCTTTTACGACGCGTTCCAAGCTGCCATAACGTCCGATAACATCAAATCTGGATTCGCGAAAGCTAATTTTGTTCCATTTAATTCTAATAACGTTTTTTCCGAATTGGAGGTTTTTCCAGTTGTACCTACGCCGACCGTTTCCCCGCTAACCTCCGCCGGTTCCATTCGTTCCCCGCCCGCGAAAACCTTTAAAAATATTAAGGAAGTAATAAGGTAAAAACGTTATTTGCAAAAAAAGATTAGAAATTAACAAAGTGGTTCGTCCAAACAAAAAATGGCTAATTCGGTTAATTCTTTAATTAAAAGTAACTTATTGCTTTTATACGAAAATGTTCTTTTTCGGGAAAAAACTGCCTAATTGCGCGAAACGAACCATATCTTAAGTAAACGTTACAGGATTAAAAATAAACGTTTTTAAAAAGGAGGAATATTTACTATATAAGAAAGATAAGCTTTTTTGGCCCAAAAAGAAAAGGGTGGTGAAAAAATGCAGCTAACAGCAGTTAAAGGGGGTCGTCGTAAAAGGGTTGAAATTAAGGAACGGAAGTATGGCGTTTGCGGCAAGCCTGGGCATAATGCGCGTACTTTTGTAGAAGTTGTAGATACGTTTAGCGAAGAAGAATCCGATTGATTTAAATTAATGCGATGTGTTGTTGTTAAGTTATTTGAATTTGTTGTTGCAAGGTGCCAAAAAGTGTCTCGTTCGCTTGTGTGTCTCGCTCGCTTGTGTGGTACGTTATTCTTTTTTCGTATATAAAACAAATAATTTTATAACCTTATTTTTTTTTTCTGCTCGTATTCGTTATTTTATCCATATCGTTAATTTTATCGTCGTTATACTTATTTTAATTAGTTTAAATCCTAATAATTACGTTGTTAATAACGCAATTTTAACTTTTTTAATCCTTATTAATTAAATTTTATATTTTATCTTATTACGTAATTTTCTTATTAATACGTATAATATCTTAAATTACGTAATCGGTCTAAAATTTGGATAATTAATTTATACTTTAAAATCGGTCGCTTATATACGTTCGTACTTCTTTACCGTCGTCCGAATAAAATTATTTTTGTAATAAAGTTTTAATTTAATAGCTTTTTTTTATTACTCGTATAAAAGGTTACGTTTTTATTATAATCGCGGTCGTTAATTACATACTGCTTAAGTTATTTGGTCCGTAATTATTGTCGTAATCGTATTCGAGTTTAGATGCATTTGATTAAAACCTCGTCCTTTCCGTTCCTTCCGACTTATTAATCGGAGATTAAGGTCCGTCGGCAGCTAACAAAAGCCAGTATCCTTTCCTTGGCAGCCATTTAAATTGGGACAGGGAGACTTAGTTCCGATCAGAGCATCTTTAATAGGCGGGTTACGATAGAATAGCCAAGTGCAGCGGTAATAAAGGCAAAACGAAAACATTATATTTGGGTCCGGGTTGAACCAGACTCTAGAAAACATGAATGTGTGTGAATAAACTGATGATCGATGATCGAAAAAACGGTGATGAACAGGTCTCGGGGTTGCGCCCGGCGAAAGAGCTCCTAGAAATACACATGTGGAGCTGACTAATTGATCAGCCAAGCCATGCCCCCTGGCTCGGCACCCTGCACCATTTCACTATATATCCTTAACTTAGCTTTTTATATAAAAGTCGAATTTTACCTAAATATTAATAAAAGTTCGCAAGTTAACGCCTTTAACGGAAATAAAGTTACATTTATAAACCTTCGGATTTTTGGTCTACGAAATTACTTATTTTCGGTCGACGAGGATCGACAAGCTTCCCGTATCTATATAAACGTTCATAGGTTACGCATTAATATTAACCTTAACGCCTACCTTTAAGTACAACGTTTTTCGTTATAGATAATTTCTTAATACCGGATTCGGATTAACTTTAACTACCTGCTCGTTATCCAAAACGAAATATATTATTCCGTTAACGCTAACAGCTTTTAAAATGGATTTCGAAAAATTTACAGTTTGTATAATCTTCGATATTACCTATCTTTTAAATATATATTCCTTTTATATATGGCCAGCAAAAAGGTTAGCCGTACCGTATTACATATCGTATCGTTAATATAACTAACTCGGTTTTTTATCGGTATCTTTAATAATTAACGTTTTATCGGATTCCTCGGGATATATAAAATACGTATCATCGATAACGTTATCCTCGATATATACCCAACTTTCCTTATAATTAAGCTGTAATTTAACTTCGCCTTTGTTAAAATAATGGTAACCGTTAACCTGTAAAGTAAATTAATAATTTTCGGCATCTTTTCGTATTCCTATACGGTTTTCTCGTTAACAAATACATAAATTTTATTTTAACGTCAGGTTTTTTAACCGAACTTTCGGTACCGTCCAAAACGGCGTTAATAACTTCCGCGATCCGGATAATTTGAACATTTTTCGCGTTCGAGATGTTAACGAAAACGCGGTTTTTCGCGTCGTTATCCTTGTCCTCGGCGGTCTCCGGAATAACTACGGGAATTCGAATTAAAGGGACAAAATCCGAATATTTTTCGATTACGCCATAACGATTTTTAACGTTAAAACCGGCGGCTGTTACGGTTATTATTTATTTAATAAACTGTATCGTCCAAACTGTTTATATTATTATATAAATCGCTTTATAAGGTAAAGGTTGGTTTCGGCGAATCGTTTAATTTTACTTTTTTGGTTTTGGCTTTATCGTCGACCTTGTCCAGATACGCCGTAAAATTATCCATTCTTTTTAGTCGAAGGCATAATACTTAAAAAGCCGGATACAAATTTTGGTACAAGCGGGTAGGTAGCTAAAAATCGGTTAAATTACTTCATAATTTGGCGTACTTAAACAACTTTATAATATAAGCTTTAACCGGTTTCCTTTGTTTGTTATTTTTAAAGATATACCGGTTTTTAATTAACTATTCCTAAGTTTTTTTTGGCTTAATTTCGAACTGCTTTAATATAATATTTAAAAAGGTCGTTGACCTTAACCGAAAACGGCTTTTATCAAATTCGGAAAGTTATTGCTCCTACTAGGCCAGTACGTCGCCACAACATAAGGTCCAAGCTTTTTTAAAAATATCGGTTTTCGGTTATTTATATCGGCCCATTCTTTTATTTTTTTAGCCCATAGGTACATATCGTAATAACATACCTGCTTTTAATTATAAAAAATAACTAAGGCGTTATACTTAGCTATTTTAATATTTAACCAAAATAATCCAGCGTTTATTACGCGAAACTGGTATAACTTTATAATTCCCCTAGTTGGAATTTAATCGCGCGTAACGGGCGTTACGCCTTAACTAACGCGAAACTTTCTTACTTCCTTAAATAAAAAAGCCAAGATTCGTATTATCTCGTCGTCCCTGTTCGAAAGTTCGGACAAACTTAAAAAGCCGTTTTAATTTACGCCCTAGGCCGATAGCCTGAGGTTTCCTAACGGAAAGGCTAATATACTTTCTTATTTAGAGATTGCCCTAACCGGGATATTTTCTAAGGTTTGGAATTCCTAAGACTTTGGCTTATTTATCGGTATAAATATTAATTCTATTAAAATTTCGGAAAAGTTTAGTTACCCCCGTTTTTCTGTTAGCGATATAGATGCTAGCTTTATTAACGATGTAAATACTAACTTTATCGGATTTTCTAGAAGATTTAATTACTTAAGTATTTTTCATTTAAAAAGGAAATTAACAAGCTCGTAGTTTTTCCGCAAAAAGATTTAAAATATATATAAGCAGTTTTAAACTACTAATCGAATAACTTATCGGTTTCCTTCTAATAAATTAAAGAGGTTATCGAATGTAATACGTTAATAATTATTATACCGTAAAAGTTATTAAGAGCGACGTCAAAATAAGTTCCGTTTTTAAAAAACTCGATAGTTTTTTAATGCTTTCGTAAAAGGTACCGGTTATCAAAATATTTAACGATAAAAGCGTATACTTTTCGTATACTTCCGAACTTTTCTTTTACTAATATAAATATACGTATCAAATTTAACGTCAGGTATTACCTTTATTTCGTACTTTTTCTTGTATACTTCCCGTTAAATAGATAAAAATAATAAGATAATAAAGAAAACTAATTCTTAGTTCGGGTTATAAACACCATTTGTTAAAAATTACTTAGGTAATAATAAAAACAACAAAATAATAATAAGATATTACAACTGTTAACTTAAGGTTCTTTACGTATTACGAATAACCCTATGTAAGATACGTATAACTGTATAAAGGTATAAAAATCTGAGTTCCGTATACTATCGAAGACTATGTAAGGACACGTAGGTATATATGTACGCAAATCCGGCAGGTGTGCCCGGACTCTTATAATCTCTAACAGGTTCTTCCAGGTTAGATCGTTTGCTAAGTACGTTTGCTTTGCTATTTTCTGATTTTTTTCGATGGATAATAACGTAATTAAATTCAGAAAGGCTTTTTGCGTAATGCAATTGTTTTCCGACAAGTTTTCGTGTCGTAGAAAAGTGGGTAACGTACGACATAAGTTCGCGGCCCAAACAAGCTCGCGGACCGTTTTTGGGTACTTCGCAACAACGAACCCATTTAATTTAACCATAACATATCGCAATCATTTAAATCAATCGTAGTCTTTTTTATTATACGCATCTACAGCTTTTTGACAAGTGCACGTATTATACTAAGGGTTGTTGCGGACGTTATATTGCTATTCCTCCTTTTTAACCTGCCCGCGACCGATTATCTCCTAACGCGTTTAAGCCAATATTACTCCTATTTCGTACAGCCCAAAGCCGACCGACTAGATAATTATTTTCGACCGAATCCTTAACCCAAATACGTAAGCATTTCTTATCCGGCTTTAATACGTTAAAGATATACGTCGGAGAACGTGTTATAGGACGCGTTGAGAACGGGTTGGGAGCGGGTTAAAGGGCATGGGGGGTCCGTGCGGGGCGTTTTGCGGGGCGTTTCGCGGGGCGTTTCGCGGGGCGTTTCGCGGGACGTATGGCAGGGCGTGTCGGACTTGATTTTGCAATAACTCGAGATTTACGCAATTATACGATTAAAATAAACGTTTTCTAGAAAGAGGAATACTTGCTATATAAGAAAAACAAGGTCTTTTAGCCGGCAGAAAAGTCGTGGCAAAGAAGTGCTGCTAATAGCTGCTAATAGCTGCTAAAGTTAAGCGGTTGCGGGCGGGTTGGCAGGAAGGAATAGCAATATGGCGTTTGTAACAAGCTTTGATATAATGCGTGCACTTGTCCAGAAGTTGTAGATACGGTCGACGCAAGATAATACGATTGATTGGAATTAATTTAATGTGTTGTAGTTGAGTAATTTGAGTTTGTTGTTGCAAGGTGCCAAAAAACGGGCCGCGAGCTTGCTTGGGCCGCGAGCTTGTGTGGTACGTTAATGTTTTTATAATTTGTATATATTTTAATTTGGTGCATGTTGCCTTTAAGATAATGTTTAAATTCTTTGAAGGCGTTAACGATAACTAAGAATTCCTTATCGTAGATGGGGTAATTTACTTTTGCTTTATGTAACTTGTAGGAATAAAACGTAATAAGGTAAAGTTTTCTTTGATTATCGCGATTTTAACTATAGTTTTTAAGGTATAATCCGAAGTATCGGTTTTTAGCTTAATTGGTCGTTTTAGGTCGTATATAATCAGTACTGATTTAGTGGTAAGGGCGTTTTTGATTTGCTGGAAAGCTGTTTCTTTTTTTAGAGTCTATTTAAATGGTTTATCTTTTTTGGTAAGTTCCGTTAATGACATGGTTATCCTATTAAAATCGCGTATAAATCGTCGGTAATAATTGACGAATTTAAGGAATGCTTGTATTTCCTTGACGTTAGTAGGTTGTACTTAGTTTTTAATTGCTGATAACTTTTTAGAGTTTATGCGAATTTGTTTTGGCGTAATAATATATCCTAGGAATTCGACTTTTTGTTGGTAAAAATGGCCTTTTTCCGTATTAACCAAAAGTTTGGCGTCCTGTAGCGCCTGTAAGACTTGGTGAATATGTTTTTCGCACTTTTTTTCCGTTTCCGAATAGATAAGAATGTCGTCGAGGTAACAAATAACAAAAATATCCAGGTATTCTTTTAGCATATAGTTTACCATTCGTTGAAAGGTCGCTGGTGCGTTGGTTAGTCCTATAGAGGTAACTAGGTATTCGTATAAGCCGTATTTCGTTTTAAAGTTTGTTTTTTATTCGTATCCTTTTTTAATCCGAATTATATTATAGCTATTTCGAAGATCGATAGCTGTAAATCATTTTGCTCCGTATAGGCGATTTTTTATTTCGGTAATCAGTAGTAACGGCGTTTTATTTTTAACGGTAATATCGTTAAGTTGTCGATAATCTACCATTAGTCGAAGCTTTCTCCCTTTTTTCGGTACGAAGAATATAAGGTATCTAGCTAGTGATTTAGAACGTCGAATTTATCTCTTTCGAAGCCTGTTTTCGAGGTAATTGCGGAGTGCATATATTCTGCATGGTTTAGGTTGTCTATCGGATAAAAGGCGGCGCTTTTACTATCTTTAAGAACTATTTCGTAGTTTTATTCGTTATGCTTTGGTAATTTGGTATCAAGTTTTTTGCCAAATAACTTGTCGTACTTGTGGTACTGTAGAAGTACTTTAGTTATCCATTTTGGTAGCTTTTCGGGCGGTCGTTTTAGATCGTTATTTATCTGCTTGAATTTTGCTTTAAGGTTAGCAATAATGCGTTGTATTTTTCGATTGTGCCCTTTTTTTCTAATATGCCGTATGTTTTTATGCCTGTATTTGTTTACCTTATCGATCGAATGTTGAGATTTTTCGTCGTTTGGCTTATCGTTAGAAAATAAATTGTAATTTATTTTGCGAATTTTTTAGTTGATAGCCGGGTTGTATTATTTTAACCATGGTAAATTTAGGATTAAATCGAAGTCCTTTATGGCAATAACGTCGAAATTAATAGTTTATTTTTTCCTTTCGATAAAGGCTTTAAAGTGATTAATTTCGTATTGGACCTATTTATCGTCGTAATTAAATATTTGACCTTCGGCGTTCTCGACTTTGTAAGGGTGTTTTTTATCTTTTTATGGTAGCTGTAGCTTGTTAATTACTTTTAAGGCGATATAATTGCTTTTTGTTGCGCCGTAGTCCATAAATGCGGTATATTGTTTGTTTTTTATTCGTACTTGTACCGTTATAGGTTTTTTTCGTACTGTTCGCATCGTATTTAAAGCCCTTTTAAGGTGTTGCTGTTTACCTTTATTTTTTCTGCCAGCCTAGGGCCCTATTATAGGTGACTTAGTTCTTTTAGGTTATTTTTAAATTGCTGAATTCTTTTTCCAAATCTTTTGTTCTCGTTTTAGATTCATTTTAACTGCTAGTTTTATCGGTGTAACGGTACTGTCAAGTATTCCACTTGGTTTTGGAACCTTTTTTTAGTAATGTATTTTGGTTTTGGAGTTTTCCAGCTTTAACTTAAAAAAAAAGCGAATCTTTTCCTATATAGCTAATCGCTTTTCTGGGTTTTCCGTAAAAGCTAGCTGGATCCGTAAATCGGTAATCATTTTCTGGCAGTGTTTTTTTACTGTTCTTTAAATTAGTTCTTCCTGCGTCTGGTAATCGCACTATTTATAATAGTACTAGGGTTTATATACAGGGCAATATTTGCCTTTTGGCCAGCTCCTGGTAGCTGCCAGCTTATCGATCTTTTTTATCGTTACGGCTTTTCGTATATGGCGATATTACTTTTGGTCCCTAAAATCGAAGCCTTGTCGCCATATGCGCATAATTCGTTGCGCGATATATTCTTTCTTATCCTCGTATATTTCGCATTGCGGTCGTCGACAGCTAACTGCAAGGAGCTTTCTGTACCGATCGGGTTTTCCTGGGTATAGGTTTTCGTCTTATTTTCGGTACTTCTTTAGCCATGTATCGAGCATTAATTAGTTGTTTTTCTATTGCCGTTTCTGTTGTGTACGGGTAAGTGGCTTATCGTCGCTTAGTTTTTTCCATCTTTCGTGCTTTTGTAGTTATTGGATAATAATAGGTTTAATAATTTTAGCTTTTTTAGCCCTTTTAACTTTTATTTAAGTTAGCTTTTTCGCTTTTTTTATTTTTTATCGCACCTTAGGTAAAGGGTTATCGTTATTTTTGGCGCGGATTATATTAATTGTTTTTCTGTCGTTAGGTTTCTTTTTATATTAATTTTTATAAACTTGAGCTTAGTATATATTTTTCTTAGAGCTTTTGCATTTTTACGTAATATGTCCGGGCTTACCGTAGTTATAGCAGGTAACGGCTTTTTTATCTTTTAACTAGATAGCTTTTAGTTTTATAGGTTTTAGTTAAATTCTATAAAAGGTAAAAAGCGTAAAGCGCCTTCGATTTTGATTAGCTTTTTAAAATTTGAACCGTAGGGCAAATTGTTTTCGTCGTTTTTATCGTCGTTCAAACTGTCGATTGTCGATCTTTACAGCCTTAATAATATATTTGTCGAATGCGTTGGGTTGTTCGAGATTGTTGATTTCGTTTTTAATATCGTCCTTTAATCCTCTGTAGAAAACGTCGATTAGGGTATCGTTTTCATCGTCGATCCATCCTGTTTTGGATATAAAATTCCTGAACTCGACGGTATATTTGGAAGTTGGTCCTTTTTGTTTAAGCTGTAAAAGGTCCTATGTAGCTTTTCGTTCTGCGTCCGGGTTGTCGAAGTTATTCTTAAGCTTTTGTTCGAAGTTAACGTAGCTTTCGAAAATCCTTTTGGTAGCCGTTTTTTGGTCGTCTTTTACATTTTTCAGGTAATTTCGTAACGTAGGTTTAAATTAATTTAAAGCATTCCTTTTAAGAAATCTTACCATAATAAGGATTCTATCGGCGTCGCTTTCGATTTTTTCCAATCATAGATATACTTTGGCTTAGGTTAAAAAGCTTTAAACGCTTTCTTTACTATCGTAAGGTTCGAGTTTTTTAATGTTTAGTTTTGGGGTAACGGCTGTTAGTACCGAATCGATTGGGGCGGCGGCTTAAGTAGTAAGCTGTTAAATATAGGCCTTAAGCTACTGGACGCGTTTTTGCAGCTGCTAGGTTAGGGTAAGAACGGTAGCTTCGGCGCTGGTTGACATTTTAACAGTATTAAATATTGCTTAAAGTTTAATAGTATTACTAAACAAAAGCTTGCAACGTATAACGGCTATGGGCTTAATTAATTATTAAACCTAATCGTACGGTTTATGTTAGCAGTAGTATTGTAGGAATCTAAGTAATAAAGCGATAGTTACGTCCGGTAATAGCAGATGTAAATCTGGGTAATCAAATTATATTGTAATTTGGTGTTATCTTAAATTATGGGAATACTAAACGTATATATCCTTAACGGAATCCCTTTAGATCCGAAAATCCATTCGGATCTATTTGCTGTAATCCTTATAGATCCGAGAATCCATTCGGATTTATACTATACTGATCCGTTTGGATCCGTAGATCTATTCGGATCTACGTTACGTAACCTAAGGTTTTGCATCGGAGGTAATCCACACAACCTCCGACTGTCTGCCAATAAGCCAAGCTTGTTTGGCCATAACATGGGGGGGAGGGGGGTTGTTGTAAGAGGGTTAAAACTAAGAAACGGAAGTGTGGCGTTTGCGGCAAGCCCGGATATAATGCGCGTATTTGTGAAGAAGTTGTAGATATATTTAGCTAAGAAGAATCCGATTGATTTGAATTAATGCGATGTGTTGTTGTTAAGTTATTTGAATTTGTTGTTGGGAAGTGTTAAGAAACGGTCCGTTTATTAGTTTGGACCGTTTAATGGTGTGGTACGTTATATAACTTACGATTATACGAGAATATTAACGGATAAGATAATAAAATATTCGAAAAATGCTTAACGGGTACGCAAAAGTACGAAAACGTAATTTTGTTAATAGGATTACGTTAAATAAAAATAAGGTTACGTCATTTCTTTTTCGGACGTATTCGGAATAATTTTAATAACTTTGTTTAACGTCTTACACATATATGCAAGACATACATATAAGCGAGACACTTTTTAGTACTTCTCAGCAATACACCTAAATAACTTAACCACAACACCTTAAATCAACTTAAATCAATCGAATGTTTCTTTGCTAGCCATGTCCATAGCCTCTCGACGAGTGCACGTATTATATCAAGGCTTGTTGCGGACGCTATATTGCTATTTCTTCTTCTTAAACCGACTACAACCGACTAACTTCAGTAGCTATTAGCAGCAATTTTTTGCCACAATCTTTTTACTGGCTAAAAGACCTTGTTTATCCTATATAGCAAGTATTTATCTTTTTGAAAAACGTTTGTTTTAATTATTCAATTACGTAAGCATCGAATTGTTGCAAAATCAAGCCTGATACGCCCTGCTATACGCCCTGCCATACGCCCTACTATACGCCCTGCCATACGCCCTGCTATACGCCCCGCGAGACGCCCCGCACGGACCCCCCCAATACACTCTTTAACGCGTTGCCAACGCGTCTTATACCACGTTTTCCGCCGTATATTTTTAACGTATTAAAGCAGAATAAGAAATGCTCGCGTATTTAGGTTAAGGATTCGGTCGAGAATAACTATCTAGTCGGGCGGCTTTGGATCGTACGAAATAGGAGTAATATTAAAAGTTTTTCAGCCGTGGTGTCCTCCGAATCCGCAAATGACCAACAAGAACAAACAAATAACACAAATACACAACCAACACGATACGGCATAGACCAAATACTTAAGGACACCAAGATCCGATATAACCCCAAAAACAATATCCGCATAACAAAACCCACAAACACAATAAGCACATACCCCATTAACATATTATAATTACCCAAGTTATGTCCGCAACCTAACTATTCCAGGCAGCGACGCCAACTTAAGTATTAACGTTTAATAACTTAAACTTTATTCTAAATTTTATAATTTAAAACATACCAAGACCAAATATAAATAACTGGCTTTTCGACAAATAACCAAATTACTTTTTCGACCTAAAAGCATAATTACTTAACATTATACCAAAAACACAAAACGACAACAAGGAAAACTTTCCCGATTTCATACTAAAGGATTTACTCGCCGACAACACGGGCCGATTTAGACTAACGGCTAAATCCGTATTCCTTATATATCCCAAATACCATTTAAACTTACAGAAATTTATAAACGGTATTAACAAGTTCCAATTTTAACACTTTTACGTAATTAAAGAAAAACATAAAAACGGCATCCCATATTTTTACGTAATTGAAAAATAGTTATAAAAAAAAACATCAAAAACTTCCGCCACTTCGACATCGACGGATTCCATCCAAACATCGTTAGGATACGAAACAGGTTAACAGCTTGGCGATACCTCCACAAAAGTACAAAACGCTTAATTTACATCGGCGGCGACATAGCTTAACCCCGAATTTTTAAAAAAAAAATTAAGGAAGATTTTTGGACGGAGGTTACTACCATCAAAAATAAGGATAAGTTCCTAACCCGGTTTAAAGCGGACGCCTTACACGACCTGATCCTATATTACGGGAGCGTCCGCTTATACATAAACGATACATTCGTACTACTAATTCCAAAATATACCCCACCTAAACTAAACGGGGTATGGGATCTACCGGAAGAAGCCTCCGATTGGGTTGAAAAAAATCTAAAAAACCCCCCAGGTAAGAAACCACTTTTTTTTATAGCATCTTGCCCGTCGCCGCTGCGGCTTTCCGGGGGGGGTACCCCCCCGCCCCCCTCTTTTCGAGACCGGCGGCTCGAGGGCGCTAGTCCATAAAGAACAATCTTTTTACACAACAAGTGTTCGACCAGGGGCATCTACGCTTCACGATTTCAAAATATACCTTGAATAATATAACCCCACCCATACAAGGCCCCCCTCCCTCGTTCCTCGGGGGGACTCCCCTCGTAAAAGGGAGTTACATGCATCAACTGGAGTTTATGAAAAAGTGCAGGGTCGCGAATAACCCACCCGCGGTTTCACGATAAATAAGCTAACTTATTACAACTAGCCCGACCTAAATCGCTATGCTTATACGAAAACATACGCACCTACAAAACAACATAGGCTCGATCATTAAGACCATACATATACATGGCAGGAAAGTAGAATACCATTCTTATGTCATTATTATATAATAAATACATAATGGTAAATAACATTCCCCTTTACGATAAACTAATACTTAAGTACTATAAACAAATACTTAAGTATTAATAAAGTTTTTCCGTTACTGACAAATACGTACGGAAAGTATACTTTCCCAAATGGAGATTACCATATATATACTTAGCAAATAAAAACCTACGTTCTTATGCAAAAGTGGACCAGAAATGGCTAAAAAGAAATTGTATTTTTGTAAAAATAGAAAAATTACTATTGGTAAAAGTGCAGGAAATAAAAATATCGGACAACAAAGCAAAAGCATTAAAATTATTTTTAAAAAATATAGAAAATAACGAAAAAAGCTTTTAATATTTTATAAATCATTTTTTTAATATAAAGTATTCCGAATATTGTTAAACTTTACCGCGGATAACTTATACTTCGTAATACGATCCAAAATAACCGTAAAAGCTTCCGAATTCTGGTTAAATAAAGTATTAAGCCGAAAGGAAACCCAAAAACGAAAGCCCGAACGTTTATACGTTAATAGCTTACCTTTATTCTCGTTATTAATATTTATCGAATTAATATCCGGCAACCGAGAAATCCGCTTAATAAAAAAAGCCGGAATATAAACTATAACAATAAAATAAATATTAAAATCTTCCGGGATATCACCCGTCGTCCGCAATAAACTATCAAAAGCTTTATCCCGAAACTTTAAACGCCGTAATATATAAACGTAAATATTAAAAGGCCGATTTTCCAAATTATTAATTCCGTAAATAAAACGCTTATTATAAATTTTATTAATAAAAATACGCTTTTTAATTAAACGCTTAACAGGTTAATAAATAAAAACTTTCGGCTTTACTTTTTCCAAAACGCCCGTATCCTTAATAAAAAAAATTAAAAACTATAATATTAATAACTTTTACGGAACCGAAAAAACGCCCCGACGAAAGCTATAAATAACCTTCCGACCTAGGCGAAAAAATGTTAAACGCCGGCCTAAACGGCGTACGCATAGCAAAAATACGCAAAATATAATTCCGTAAAACCATAATGTCGAAATCCAAACGAACCTTATTAATAATAACTATAATTTTAATTCGATTTTCAAACCGGCAAACCTTATTATTAGGGACCAAAAAAATAAAATCCGTATTTCCCGCATAAATAACGAAAGTAGCCCGAAACTTATTAAACTACTCGATAAACTTTTTAACATAACAATTATATAACGTTATATTTTATACCATACGGGCAAATTAATAAGAAACCCGCGGAAAATTATAATAACGGCGATAACCGCCCGATAACCCTCAAGGTATTATAAATAGAAAGTGCCAAATTAGGCTAAAAAGAATAATCCAAGAAAAATTCAGGCAAACTTTAATACGTTACTAAAAATCGAACAAGATCGGCAATAAGCCGATTACAAAAATCCCGAAAACGATCCGCAGAAACAAGAAATTCCCGACAGGTAAAAGCTAAAAATAAATTAAACTACTTAATAAAATAATAAAGCAAAAAATTATTAATATAATCAGGACTTTAAATTAAACAATTACCTATATAAATACGATAAAAATAATTGGGACTAACTAAGAACGTTAATAACGACAAGCGTAACCAGTATAACGAACAGTACCGTACCGGCGATTGGGATAAAAACGAGGACGAAAAGTCCGATACCGGCGAAATCGAGTATAAGGGCGAAAGCGATAGGAGCGACGACGATACCCGTACATAATAAACAAAATAAAAATAAAAAAGATAAAAACCTTAAATAGCAAAAAAAAAAGAATTAACTAAACATAAATGCATAAACAAAAACTTCCCTAAAAAAATAAACACGGATAAGTACGGGGTAATATAAGCCTTGGCGCATATACTAGTAGAACTACGCCACTTTAATGTCAACAATACGAACCTCGGCGCATACACTATCGTTTCAACTAATGCAGGACACCAATGCAAGCCCGAACTCAACAATTCCCATTGGTAGGACACCAAAACAAAACGAAATCCCAGATTTCCGATTGGTGCATACCCTAGTAGGACACCAAAACACCACGGCTGTAGTATTAGCTTAAACGCGTTAAAAGGTAGTCGGTCGTAGGCGGGTTAGGAGGAAGAAATCGCAACATAACGTCCGTAACAAGCCTTAATATAATGCGTGCATTCGTCGAAAAGCTGTAGATATAGTTAGCAAAGAAGCATTCGATTGATTTGAATCAATTTGATATGTTGTAGTT
Source organism: Monosporascus sp. mg162 (assembly GCA_004155945.1). NCBI lineage: Eukaryota > Fungi > Ascomycota > Sordariomycetes > Xylariales > Monosporascus > Monosporascus sp. mg162. The sequence goes on from QJNY01000034.1 coordinate 241,543, forward strand.
GAGTTATTTGGGTGTGTGCTGGGGAGTACTAAAAAGTGTCTCGTTCATATATGTGTCTCGCTTGTATATGTTGAATTGGGACAGGGCTCATCGAAGTTGCAGTACGCAGAACATCTTGATCAGTGCTTGGGAAGAATGATGGAACTTCTTGACTATCTATGGAGCCATTTATGCTATAAGAAACTGCATACAAGAGTTGTCAGGTCAGCAGCAATATATAGACCATCGCTGACCTACTGCCATAGCCGAGTAGATTGCCGAGATGCCCAGCGGTGAAGCAAATGGAAGTAGGTCGAAACTGTGGCTGCAATAGTACCTGCAGTGGCTGGCAATAGCAGCTGCAGTAGCTAGCAATAGCTGCTACAGTGGCTGCTGCAGCCATAGCTGCACCCATTCCTGCACCCCACTCCACTTCAATGTAGGACGTTATAAGTAAAAGATTTTCCCGCCGCTTATTCGTATAAGGTTCGACGATAACCTTTATATTCGGCCGTAAGACAACGTCGATTTAATTATGGAAAAATTCCGACGTTTTTATACGGCGGACGGTTTTTTCGAAATAATTTCGTACGGTAATATACCGGTTAACATATGGATTACGGGACGCGATTTTTTATACATAAAACGGTTACGTATATAAATAAATCGAGGAATAATAACGGATAAAGAATTAATTCAAAAGAATTTTATTAATTACTTAATATAATAGCGGCACCTACCAGCGGGGTGGGTGCAAAGGTGGTGGTGGTCGCGGATGAAGTGACGCATGCAGGCGCGGCACCGCAACGCACGCGGGGAGCACGCGGCTTCTCGGCCTTCTTCTTCTTACGGCTGGGGCCGCCGCCGCCGCCACCTCGTCGCTTCTTCTACACAACGGGTTAGCAGCAGTACCGACGCGGTACCGGGGGACCGCCGCCGGGAGCGGAAGCAGCAAGATCGCTAACAGAAACAGCGACCTCGGCAAACACTGTAAAGTAACGTTAACGACGCGGAACCATAGCGTATATGCAGCGGAACCGTAATAGAACTTATTAATTAATCGGGTAATTAGTTAATTATTATGGGTAAAAAGTTATAACAGTTAAAAACGGTTACGTAATAAGGCCAGTACGCGGTAATTACGAATATAACTTATTAAGAAAACGAAATATAAATTAAAAAAGGCTGGAAATTGTTAGCAAGGGACGGAACATATCGGAGCGGGAACGCGGCGGTACAGCCAGGATGGTGCCGGTTATCCCTATACGGCCCTGCCGGGACCGCGTTAATACTGTAAAGCGATAACGGGGTTCCAAAAGGCCGTTAACGGGGCTTACCGCGCCGATACCGCCGTAACGAAATTTACTACACCGATACCGCTATTACGCCGGGCAGGAAAATATTTACAGTATCGCTAAGTTATTAAAAAAAAAAAAAAGAATTGGCTATAATAACAGGAGTTTTTATATTCGGAAAACTTATTTATTCCTAGACGTTTTTAAGATAAAAAACGTCCTAAAACGCGAAAAACGTACCGGAAAATTTTAAGCTTTTCGTCGAAAGAGCTAAAAAAAAAAAAAAAAAAAAACTAAAAGTCTTTTCCGGGATTACCTCGGGCAAATAACGACAAAGTATTATACCCGCCACGGTAAAACTTTCGAAAGTTATATAAAAATAAAAACCTTTTACCTTTTTTTTTTTAACGTTATCTTAACTTACTTTAAAAAAATAAAAGTAGTTATTAAGACCTGAAACAGTACCGTAACGTACTTAAAAAACTAACGAAATTTTTTTTTTCTTACTGTAATACGGTACCGTACCGGAATAATTAAGTTAATTAAAAAGGTAAGCTTTTAACGACGGGACGGTAAAAAACCTATCGATAACCTTTTTAAAACGTAGGGTAACCGCAGCGTACGGGTTCTTACCTTAGGCTTTCCCTTAGTTTTACCGTATAAAAAATATATATATATAATAGAAGTACCGTATAGCCTAGAAGCGATACGGCGTATAAATAATAATAATAATAATAATAATAATAATAATAATAATAATAACGTACCACACCACCGAACGGAACACTTCTTGGCACCCTTCAACAACATACTCAAATAACGCAACCACAATACATCTAATTGATTCCAATCAATCGTACTTTCTTTCGCCGACCGTATCTACAGCTTCTGGACAAGTGCACGCATTATATCAAGGCTTGTTACGGACGCTATATTGCCATTTCTTCCTGCCAACCCGCCCGCAACCGCCTAACTTTAACAACTGTTAGCAGCAATTCTTTGCCATAACCTTTCTGCTGGCTAAAAGAACTTGTTCCTTCTATATAGCAAGTATTTATCTTTCTGGGAAACGTTTGTTTTAATCGTATAATTGCGTAGGTCTCAAGTTATTACAAAATCAAGTCCGACACGCCTTGCCATACGCCCTATTATACGCCCGGCGAAACGCCCCGCGAAACGCCCCGCACGGACCCCTAACACGCCTTCTAGCCCGTTTCCAACACGTCCCATAACACGTTCTCCGCCATATATCTTCAACGTATTAAAGCCGGACAAGAAATGCTCGCGTATTTAAGTTAAAGATTCGGTCGAAAATAATTATCTAGTCGGTCGGCTTTGGGTCGTCCGAAATAGGGGTAATATTAATTTGGACGCGTTAGGAAGTAGTCGGTCACAAACGGGTTAAAAGCAAAAAATGGCAACATAGCGTCTGTAATAAGGCTTGATATAATGCGTGCACTCGTCGAGATGCTGGAAATACAGTTAGCAAAGACATATTTAATTAATTTGAGTTAATTTAAGGTGTTGTGGTTGAGGTATTTGGGTGCATTGCTGGGAAGTGCCAAAAAGTGTTCCGTTCGGTAATGTGTCCCGTTCGGTGGTGTGGGACGTTAATAATAATAATAATAATAATAATAATAACGTGCCACACCACCTTTTCGGACACACCACCTTCTCGGACACTTTTTAGCACTTTATAACAACAAATTCAAATAACTTAACAACAACATATCGCATTAATTCAAATCAATCGGGTTCTTTTTTGCTAAACGTATCTACAACTTTTACACAAGTACGCGCATTATATCCAGGCTTGCTGCAAACGTTACATTTCCGTTCATTGGTTTTAACCCTTTTACGACGACACTTTCCAGCCATTATTAGCTGTATTTTTTTACCACCCCTTTTTTTTAAGCCAGAAAAATTTGTCCCTTTTGTATAATAAATATTCCATCTTTTTAAAAACGTTTATTTTTAATCCTGTAACGTTTGCTTAAAATATAATTCGTTTCGCGTAATTAAGTAGTTTTTTTCCGAAAAAAAATATTTTGTACAAAACTAATAAATAACTTTTGGTTAAAAAATAAATCGATTTAATTATTTTAGTTAACGAGCTATCCTGTTAATTTTTAATTTTCTTTCATAAATAACGCAATTACCGCGTTATTTTTTTAATATTCCTAAAGGTTTTTGCAGACGGGAAATAAATGGAACCGGCGGAGGTCAGCAAGGAGACGGTCGGCGTAAGCACAACTAAAGGAACTTCTAATTCGGAAAAACGTTATTAGGATTAAATGGAACAAAACCAGCTTTCGCGAATCCAGATTTGATATTATTAAACGTTATGGCAATTTAAAACGCGTCGTAAAAGCCGGCAAAAAAATCTTCTTTGGTAATATAGGTATAATAACGTCGCATTAGGTTTTCGATGTACCGTAAATAAGTAAGTTTCAAAATAGAAAAACAAGATACGTTAAAAAGTTAAAGCCGATACGAAAAATACGCGGGCATACAAAACGTAATAATATTGTTATTGGCGTAATATTTTTCGAATTTTATCGAATAGTAACTTTTATGGCCGTTGAAGATAAAAAAACGTTTCGAATTTTTCGTACGCGTTCGAATATACTTATTAAAATATTAAATTTATTCGAAACTTAATTTATTTATTATTTAGCTATTATTATTTAATGCGATCTTTTAATCGGCTGCTGGCAATAAGTTATCGCGATATTAGGACCTAAAATAATTTTTTTCCGTTATAATAACAAATAACGGCATAACCTAACCTTAGGAATTAATAATTTGGATAATTATAACCTAATCTTTATTCCTTTATTACGTTTATTTAAATTTTCCACGTTTTTCGGTATTAGTAATTACTATGTCCGTTGCTATAAAAAACCCTATCAAAAATTTAGTTTCGTCGAAGTTATATATATCCTCCTTTGCGATACCGTATTTTACGATTATAATCCGAATAAGTTCGAATTACTTACGAAACGTTTTTGGATTTTCGGATAAAATCCGTTAATAATCGATCTTCCGATTTAAACGTGTTTAAAGCTGTTATTGCCGTTTAATAAATCTCGACGCCCAATTAATTCCAATACGTCCTATAACGCGCTGGGCAAGCAGTAAATTAGCTATATCTTCAACATGCTAAAGCCGGACAGGAAACGTTCGCGCATTTAGGTTAAGGATACAGTCGACAATCGATTTTTTTTCGGTCGCGGTTAATTTTCGAAAATTAGGGATAATATCGGCTTAGAAAGGTTTATTATTAATTCGGTTCTCTAACGTAAATAAGGGAACCTGGTATATAAAACCAAAACGTCTGAAACTAAGTTTCGAATCTTTTCTTTTAGCCTAAATAGCTAAGTTCATTCTAATTTCTTTTGTAAAGCGTTCCATAATGGTGGTACTAAGAAATAAGCGATTAAAGATAGGTGGTTACAATTGCTAAAAAAGTGTCCGACAAGGTGGTATGTCCGAGAAGATGGTGGGGCACGTTAATAATAATAATAATAATAATAATAATAATAATAACGTCCCACACCACCTTGCGGGACATACCACCTCGCGGGACACTTTTTCCAATATTTTAACCATCTTATTTTAATCGCTTAATTCTTAACAACCACAACATGGAGCGCCTTACAAAAGCTGCTAGAATAAACTTAGCTATTCAGGCTAAAAAATAAAACCCGAAACTTAGTTATAGAAAGCTTGGTTTTATTTATAAAGTCCTACATTCTACCATAAAAGCGCAATTCAACGGTAAACGCGTCGAACCGATATTATCCCCAGTTTACGCAAATTGACGCCGACCGAAAAAAAATCGATTGTCGACCGAATCCTCGACCTAAATACGCGAGCGTTTCCTATCCGGCTTTAGCATATTAAAAATATGGCCAATTTATTGCTTATCCAGCGCGTTGCAAAACGCGTTGGAATTAACTGGGCGTCGAAATTTATTAAACGGCAAAAAAAATTCCAAACGCGTTTAAATCGGAAAATCGATTATTAACGGGTTTTATACGAAAATCCAAAAATATTTCGCAAATAGTTCGGGCTTATTCGGGCTATAATCGCGAAATACGGTATCGCAAAAAAGGATATTTATAACTTCGACGAAATTAAATATTTAATAAAGTTTTTTATAATAACGGGCATAATAATTATTAATACCGAAAAACGTAAAAAACTTAAATAAATATAATAAGTAAAAAAAAAATAAGTTATAATTATTTAAGTTATTAATTTTTAAAGTTAAATTATACCGTTATTTATTATTATAACGGGAAAAAATTATTTTAAGTTTTAATATCGCAATAATTTATTATTAATAACCGATTAAAAAATTATATTAAGTAATAATAATTAAATAATAAATAAATTAAATTTCGAATAAATTTAATATTTTAACAAGTATATTCGGACGCGTACGAAAGGTTTTAAACGTTTTCTTATCCTCGACGGCTATAAAAGTTATTATTCGATAAAATTCGAAAAATATTATACTAACAATAACATTATTACGCTTTATATGCCCGCGTATTTTCCGTATTAACTTTAACCTTTTAATATATTTTGTTTTTTTATTTTAAAACGCGCTTATTCGCGTTATATCGAAAACTTAATACGACATTATTATATTTATATTGCCAAAAAAAATTTCCTTGCCGGCTTTTACGACGCGTTCCAAGCTGCCATAACGTCCGATAACATTAAATCTGGATTTGTAAAAGCTGGTTTTGTTCCATTTAATCCTAATAACGTTTTTTCCGAATTGGAGGTTCCTTTAATTGTGCTTACGCCGACCGTCTCCCCGTTAACTTTTACCGGTTCCATTTGCTCCTTACCCGCAAAAACCCCTAGGAATATTAAGGAAATAACGCGGTAATCGCGTTATTTGCAGAAAAAGATTAAAAATTAACAGGGTAGCTCGTTAACTAGAATAATTAAATCGGTTAATCTTTTAACTAAAAGTTATTTATTACTTTTGTACGAAAATATTTTTTTTCGGGAAAAAATTACTTAATTACGCGAAACGAATTATATCTTAAGTAAACGTCGTAAAATTAAAAATAAACGTTTTCAAAAAAGAGGAATATTTATTATATAAAAAGAACAAGCTTTTCTGGCTTAAAAAAAAGGAGGTGGTAAAAAAATGCAACTAACAATAGCTGGAGGGGGTCGTCGTAAAAGGGTTAAAACCAAGGAACGGAAGTGTGGCGTTTACGGCAAGCCTGAATATAATGCGCGTACTTGTATAGAAGTTGTAAATACGTCTAGCGAAGAAAAATCCGATTGATTAAATTAATGCGATGTGTTGTTGTTGAGTTATTTGAATTTGTTGTTGCGAAGTGCCAAAAAGTGTCCCGCAAGGTGGTGTGTCCCGCGAGGTGGTGTGGGACGTTAATAATAATAATAATAACGTCCTATACAAGTTTACCGCTTACATAAGCTTACCGCTCGTTTTTTGGCACCTCGCAACGATTAATTTAATTAACTTAATAATAACATATCGAATTAATTTAAATTAATCGGATTCTTTTTCGTTAAACGTATTTACAATTTCGTTACAAGTACGCGCATTATGCCCGAGCTTGCCGCAGACGCCATACTTCCGTTTTTTGGTTTTAACCCTCTTACGACGACTCTTTCCAGTTGCTGTTGGCTGCATTTTTTATTACCCCCTTCTTTTTGGGCCAAAAGAACTTGTTCTTTTTGTATAATAAGTATTCTTCCTTTTTGAAAACGTTTGTTTTTGGTTTTGCGGCGTTTGCTTAAGATATAGTTCGTTTCGCGCAATTAGGCAGCTTTTTCCCGTAAAAGAATATTTTCGTACAAAAGTAATAAATTGTTTTTGGTTAAAAAATTAACCGATTTAATAATTTTTATAAACGAACTTTTTTAATAATTTCTGATCTTTTTTTCTAAATAACGTTTTTGTTTTATTGTTTCGCGGATAGTTTTAAGGGTTTTCGCTAGAAAGGAAGAACCGGCGGAGGTAAGCGAGGAAATAGTCGGCGTAGAAATAATTAAAGGAACTTTTAATTTAAAAAAAAACGTTTTTGGGATCGAATAAAACTAAACCAGCTTTAGTAAATCCAGATTTGATATTATCGGACGTTATAATAATTTAAAACGTGTCGTAAAAGCCGGCGAGAAAATCTTCTTTGGTAATATAAATATAATAACGTCGTATTAAGTTTTCGATATAACGTAAATAAATACGTTTTAAAATAAAAAAATAAGATACGTTAAAAAGTTAAAGCCGATACGGAAAATGCGCAGATATATAAAACGTAATAATATTATTATTAACGCAGTATTTTTCGAATTTTATCGAATAATAACTTTCGTGGCCGTCGAGGATAAGGAAACGTTTAAAACTTTTCGTATACGTCCGAATATACTTATTAAAATACTGGATTTATTCGAAACTTAATTTATTTGTTATTTAATTATTATTATTTAATGTAATTTTTTAATCGGTTGCTGGTAATAAATTATCGCGATATTAAAACTTAAAATAATTTTTTTTCGTTATAATAATAAATAACGGTATAATTTAACCTTAAAAATTAATAAATTAAATAATTATAATTTATTTTTTATTATTTTGTTACGTTTATTTAAAAAATTTACGTTTTTCGGTATTAATAATTATTATGCCCGTTATTATAAAAAGCTTTATTAAAAATTTAGTCTCGTCGAAATTGTAAATATCTTTTTTTACGATGCTGTATTTTGCGATAGTAACCCGAATAAGTTCGAATTATTTACGAAACGTTTCTGGATTTTCGTATAAAATCCGTTAATAATCGATCTTCCGATTTAAACGCGTTTTAAGTTTTGTTTGCCGTTTAACAAAGTTCGACGCCCAGTTAACTCCAACGCGCCTTACAGCGCGTTAGGCAAGCAATATATTGGCCATATTTTTAACGTACTGGAGCCGGATAGGAAACGTTCGCGTATTTAGGTTAAGGATTCGGTCGATAATCGATTTTTCTTCGGTTGGCTTCAATTTTTGCGAATTAAGGATAGTATCGGTTCGGGAAGCTGTACCGTTGTATCAGTTTTTTAAAGTTAATTCGGGAACGCTGTATATCGAATGAAGACGTTTATAATTAAGCTTGGGGTTTTGTTTTTTAGCTTGGATGATTAAATTTATCCTGCTTTCTTTTGTAAGCCGTTTTATGTTGTTGGTGTTGAGAAATAAACAATTGAAGTTGGGTGGTTGCGAGTTGCCAAAAAAACGAGCGGGGAGCTTGTGTGAGCGGGGAGCTTGTGTGAGCGGGGAGCTTGTGTGAGCTTGGAGCTTGTGTGGGACGTTAATAATAATAATAATAATAATAATAATAATGCTTAATATAATATATTCGTATAAAACTATACGAATAAATATATTTTTAAGTATTATTATTAAGTACAATATTTTTAATGATTATTTTTAATTAATACGGTAAACGGCGAAGTTGGGATAAGATATATATAAGCTTACATAATTAAAAATACGTTATTAGGATTAATAAAATTAAGTAATTTAAACGAATTAAAGTTAGAAAGTTCGTTTGCAAATACGTATTTAATTAGCTTAATTATAGTAGGTTCGTACGGTTTTACGCGTTATTATGTAATATTATTCGGCATTTTAGCTGTAAATAGTGTTATTAAAAACAATAAACTTTATAATAATAACCTGGGGTTATAATAATTTCATATATTGTTTTACGGCTATCGTATTTCGTTTTCGTCTGATTGTAATATGCTGATATATAAAAGCTTGCTAATAGAGCTTGATTTAGCTGTCGCAGCTATATTAGCTATTTCGGTTTAACCTTATTATGGTAATATAGATTCGGATATTGCGTATGCTTTTGTAAAGTTTTATACAGTAAAGGAAATAGCGATTTAAGCGGAAAAGGGGTAAATACTTAAAAAAATTTTTAAATAAGGCTTAAGCCGGCCGCCGTAACCGCCGTTAATATACCGCTTTAGCTTAACCGGTTCCCATTTTGCTTGCGTAATTGCTTAAATACGTATTCGAAATTATTATTATTTTTGTCCGAATTATCTGACGATATTTCCATAATAAGATTGATAAAGATTGCCGTATTTGTCGTATTTGCCGTATTTGCCGTATTTGCCGTAAACTCCGTCATATATTCTGTTACCAGCTAAATATCTTTATCAGGATTAAAGCCGTTCCGTAAAAGTACGATATTAAAAGGGTTTAACGGTATAGACTATACTAAGATATTTTGGATATCGGGGAATTCGTTAATTAATACGTTAACGGCGGCGGACGTACTTCATTAATAAAAAAATTAAAGCAGAAGCTGGAAAAATAATCGATACCGAAATATCCTTAACGTTATTAATAAAAGAACCGTATTGGCGAGAAATTTTCAGGTTTAATAATATTATCCGTACGGTTTTAAGTTATTGTTTTTAATATCGGACGTAAACGTTAATATAAACATGGAAAGCGGCGAATAAAATAATACGGCCTTAGTATAACCGGTGAATTACAATTCGGTTTGGACGTAATGGTAAAGTACGCGACAAAAGTTAACGTTAATCCTTTTCGTATTTCCGTATCTTTTCGTCTAATTCCGCTATTTTCGCAAAAAACAAATTAAAAAAATTAAAAAAATTTATTTCCGTTATTTCCTGCCAGAAGCGCGGTAAGAAAAAGGAAAATAATCGGAATCGTATATATTTTTATAGTAAAAATACGAAAATGGAAAACTATAACAGAAATTATTATTAAAACTAATCTTAATACCGTTTTATACGAAAACGATATCCATATTACAGAAATATATAATTTCAAACTAAAAGATATAATAATAACAAAGAATTTAAGATTATAACGGTCCGGGTAATAAATGTTTCGTACGTACGCGATCGGATTCGGACGTAAAATACGATAAGCGTTTTTTTTTTTTTTCGCATAAAACGTAACGATCTGTAAAATCGAATGTTATAGAAAAGTTTTGCGGTATAATGCAGGAAATAACAAAAAAGCGTATAAATAAAAAACCGAAAAAATTAATTTTGAAAAATAACGGAAAATAATAATATTATAATATACAATACCATAACATGTTATATAAAGTTATACCGCATTATATAACGCCATATAATACTATATAACTTTTTTAATTTGTACGAAATATATAAACGCGACATTACACGGAATCGCATAAAACCGTACATAATTCTACGGTCTCCTCCTTAACGATATATACAACTTACTTTAAATAAAATAATAATTTAAATATTTATATTAACTAATAAAGCAAGGACGATAATAAAAATAACAAATCTCGATTAATAATATTAAAACAACGTTTACGTACGTAATCGTACGATTTTATACGTTTAAGCTTTTCCGGTTGTTTTAACGTTAACTTATTAATCGCGTCGTTATCATTATCGACAAGGACCGTTTTATTCCATCCAGTTACGTTTAATTCAAATTTCGGTTCGATTTCCAGCCACGTCCGGATACATGCACGCCCGCACTGTAGCGCAGGATTAAAATTGTATTATAGTAGATACTATCTACTACCTCCCAACATCAATTGCTTCGTAAGAACCGCCATATAAGATGCGACTCTCACCCCAATGCCGTAGGTAGACTCCTTCCCAAGAGCAATGTGACAAGCAACACGCGACATGTGTTTATGAACGCAGGTCCAACTATTCTTCATTACTTAGCTTTCGCTTTGCTCTGCCGCTCCTCAGGCAGGAACGCTGCGCAGTACTTCATAAACCAACGATCTGATTTATCATATTGTCGACTCCTGGCAATGAGTGCAGATGCTGTTTCACTCTTTGTCTCAGTGCCGCCGCAGGCAGTGCCAAGCCATATTGCTTTCCGATGATCAGGCATTCCACAAGGGCTTTGCACGCCCGCTTCTGAAGCGATCCTGGGGGTTGCTTTGATATCAAGGCACTCATTACCTCTGGGATTGCCTCGCCAATCAGCCATCGGTGGGCGATGGCATTCTCCTGACAGAGAATCAAGCATGATGCAAAGGGTATGTTGAGAAAGCGGTCCTGTCCCTTCTCTTGAGAGCGCTGAGCAAATTGGAGGATACTAGTCAGGAAGAGAAGTAATCTGGGGGAGTCGTGGCTTTCGCTGATGACCATTAGCTCATTGGCGCATGCCTGATTTGCATCACTGAACAATTCAACCTCGTGGCTGCCACCGATGTATCCTTCGTAGAATTCTGCGATGACCCTGGAGAAGTATTCGATCGGCCGTGGTTCCTTGTTCTCGAGCATGGCGAAGTGCGATGTCAAGAGTACCACCGTCCGAGCCACGCTCTCTTCCCGGTTGCCACTTTGGATGCAGGCATCGAAATCATTTAAGTACTCGCGAACGCCGTAGTGCAAGAACTCCTCTGCGTCTCTGTTGTAGGCGATGGCGGTCCAATGAGAAAATGCCCTGGCTGTGATGGCATCTCCTTCTCTCCATCCGTGTCGAACAGCTGCGAGTTTAGTTTCCGAGCCGACGAGGACTGCGATTACCAGCAGTGCTTGAAGATCTCCAGGAGCAACCGCCCGAAAAACCTGCGTCGGCAGGTCGGTCATGGCCGTCAGCCTTCTAGGGTTGCTGGCAACAACCAGCTGGACGAAGAAATGGCGATACGCTTCGGCCCATTGCCGCAGTTCGTCCGTTTTATTCTCCTTAACGAGCTCCTGCAGTACAGACATGTGCTCCCAGCGGTCGAATGCCACAAATTTCAGATATAGTGTCACCAATTGAAGAATGATGGGAAAGCGGAAGGAAAGGCTCAGGGTCTTCATGACGATGTCGACCTTTCGCGACGCCTGCTTGTATCGTGCGAGAAAAATCTGATCCTGAAGCCCCAATAGCTCTTTCACCCGCTCTTCCAATGGGTCCGTAGGTCCTCTCAGGGAAGCAACTCCTGGAGGAGTTGGCAATTCGTTCACGCGCGCTCCGTATTCAAGCAATATCTGGATGACTTCCCTCGAATTCGCCTGAATGGCTCGAATCAGTGCTGTATCGCCATGCTCAGACTTACTCTCGAGACGGGCACCTTGGTCGAGCAGCACAGACACGATGTCCTTGTGCTGTCCAGTGGCCGCGATATGGAGTGCCGTCAACTTGCTTCGATCTTTGGCATTGACACGAGCACCATGGTCAAGCAGCAATTCCACCATGTCTCGGTGACCTCGGTTGACGGCCCAAGAAAGCGGCGTCCGGCCGTAGTTGTCCTTTCGCGAAATGAGGCGGGCATGCTTGCTGAGCAACATCTTGGCCCAGGCTACATTACCAAGGTACGCAGCGAGATGCAAGAGCGTGAACGAGGGCGGGTTTCCGCCGTTCTTCTCCTGCTCCCAATAGAATTTCCACCATTCGTCCCGGATTGGAGAATCGACTTGAAAGAACGGACGTGAGAACTCGGACGATGCATCAATCACGTCAATGGCGTGATGGAAATGCACCGGCCAATATTGACTGGCATAAGGCAAGAGGGAATCGTGGCCAGACCTCTCGTCAATCCTTCCGGGAGTTCCGTAACCACGTTCGACGTGTGCTAGGCAGGTCCGCATAAGAGTCCTGTGGGTGTCCTGGCTCATGCGGAACATGCTGATCCCTTTGATGTTGACTTGATCGCTCTGAAAGAACTCCTTCGCCGACTCGTGGACCAGGTTGACTACATCTCCTTCGATTTTCACGAGTAGCCCGCAGAATCTGAGCCGATTCTTGATCACTTCAGTTGCCGGAAAAGTACCAGATGTCTTGGTCCCTGTGGCTACTGTCAATTCATCCACTGTGAGGGGCCGGGCAGCGAGAACAATCCATTGAAGAATGGGGACCAACGCTTCCTTGTCGTCGATTTGCTGAAGCAGCCGCTGATAAACCCCACCAAGGCCTTTAGGAACACGACGGAGAATTTCATTAATTTTGCCCCAGCTCCTGCCCTGAAGCTCATTGGCAACGCATCCAACCCACAAAAAGGTACCATCAGCGCCAGCCAACAAGGCCTGTTGAACTTGCGCAACCATTTCTTCTGAAAGGTTTTGCTCGGATGCCAGTTCGGCAACTTTGGCGAAGATGTATCTCTCGACATCATGCGAATCTCTGTATCGAAGTCGTCCAACTTGATCTGCTGGTATTGGCCGAGTTTGCTCTCCAAAATAGCCGGCTGGGGTCGGGAGAGAAAAATGAGCTTTAGTCGTGGCCTTGACTTTTCCCCAGAGTTCGACAAATAATTCCCAACGGCATCGAGAAGCTGCCTGAGCGATTCCTTTTCGCATTCATCCAGACCGTCCAGCACACAGACTACCTGGGAAGATCCACTCTGCCGAAGCAGGGTTAGGAAAACCCTCCATGAGGAGACAAAGCTGGAAACGGTATATTTGGTTGTTTCAGTCCCTTCGAAGGAATTCTTGATATATTGTGCCGGGTATGGATGGAGGTCGATCCATTGATGTATGATGCCTCTTATTATGGTTAATGCGGTATTCCGGTTCTTATCACGGTTAATACAGAAATAGTAAAGGAGAACATTTTCGGCGGCGTCAACCATTGGCTGTAGCACCTCGGTAATATAAATTGCCAGCATGGTTTTCCCTTTTCCAGGGCCACCTGAGATCCAGAGGAGTGGTAGATTGGCGTCTGCCAGCCACCCTTGATAGCTGGGGTGTTGTATGAGCCATTCGCAGGTGCCGTCAACTCTGCGCCCTTTCAATGCAATGAGGGATTTTCGGTCAACTTCGGGTCTGGTTAAGAGCAAAGCGTCGAGGACCGGCGCGGCCTCGGCATATGTGTTTGTTGCCAGAGGTATTGTCTTGGGAACCGTGGGAATGAACGAAAGGACCTCTTTTGCATATGCTGCAGCAGCTACTGCAGCGTAGGCGTGCCAGAGCTTGGAACTGTGCGAATCTGCATAGTCGCAGATTCCTCGGATGACCAAGTACTGGGCGGCATCCTTCAGGCCAGCCGCCTCCGTCTCCAAACAGAGAACGCCTTGCTTATGCGCCAACTTGTCCCGAGTCGCTCCGTGGCGTATCAGATGATGACCGGAGGCAATCAAGCCATAATGAACTATAGGGTCCTGTATCTCCCGTGGCTGCCGGGGCCGGATCCTATCCGGGTTGCAATGATTGCATCCGTTTTCTTCGGACTCGATAGTTATGTGATCATAATTCGGCTCAAAGAGGACGTCTTGCTCTGGACCTGGATGGGCAAAGGTGACGGGGTCTTTCCGCACGATCTCGGAGATGTACTGGGGCATCTGACTTTCATCGAAAATGGCGGCTGTCTCGGCCTTGCCCGTAGCTGTAAGAAGTAACGGTATTGGCTGATCTAACACTCTGCCGCGAGTAAACTGATGTTCCGCTCGCTCCCCGTTCACGTCGTATTGGACGACACCCGGCCAGCCAGCTGTCGATTTGCTTACAACGATATCGCCAAGACGAATATCCTCCTTCGTGCCTGGCACTCCTCCCGCAATGCCAACCATCAGACTGAACCGGACAGATTTGAAGCTCGCGTGCAACTGCGTGGCCACCCCCGCCACCGACGTTTTACCATACACGCCAAAATTCGGATACGCGAGTACGACATTGTGGCCTTGGAGACTCCCTAGAATGTAGTTGTTGTTGTCGTCTAAGTTGTGATCCGGAGGTAGGTTGTCATGAATGCGATCAAGCGTCGCCTTGGCTGCCGCTACCTCTATGGGCAGTGCGCAAACCCACCCGACTAAGTAGTCGTCACGGGACGTCATCCCCAGGCAGAGCGCAGATCCACAACGAGAGACTCATAGAATGTCAGTGCTGATGCGTCGTCTTACTTCGTAGCTGCCTGGACTTGTCTGTCTATGTAAGGGACGAGGTCGATCTTCCGGAACATTACGCGGATTGGTGTGGGGAGCAAAGTAAGCAATCAATTCAAATAAGGAGAGCAGCGAACGCGCGGGGAACAGACGGGCTTTTGATTAGCTTCAGCCCTGGACCTCCTACCAAAAGCTACGGATGCAGGCCCCCACATACTTTACACGATGAAACCCCTGCCAGCGTTCAATTTGAACTTCTTGTAAATAACAACTCATGCGGTATCGCCATTTTGCCCGCCCCCTTGAAAAAATCACTCCCCTACAGCGCCGCCATACACGCAGTAACAAATGCTTAATCATGTGAAGCCAGCTTTGCCCATTGATCCTAGATTGTATCTCCCACGATCTTCTGCCTCGTTGGAAAATGGATCCATACTGTGTAAGCAAGGAAACCTTGCAAGTATGGCGTTTTCTTTGCGGTTGGAGGCACTGTCTTACATTGTGTGGACGACCATTTGTACTACAGGCAAAAAAGTGCAATCTCCAGGATGAGTCATTTTTATTATTGGGCGAGCACATGCGGCAAATGCACCGAGGCAGACTCGAGGCAGAGCAAACCAGGGGAGAACAGAGGCCAGCCTCTTGGTTAGACAAGTACACAAACCACACCTTTAACTGTATGTTATCGAAGCTAGCTCAGGCCTCTGCTGGCTCGTTCTCCAATTCTTTCTAAATGTACTGCTGTACCACGCTAAAAATTAACCAATCAAATCCCATATCCCCGTTACGAGCCAGCGAGGCCTGAGTGGTAGTTGTGCGAAAAGAGGGTCCGTTCTGGGCATCGCCACCACAATCATCAACCTTTCTACTATATCTTTTAAAGAATGCAAAGAAAAATTGTTTTAAAAGAGAATTTTTTTTTACGCAACGAAATTAAGCTCGGAAAGAATATGACTTTATATGCGCGTCGAATATAAGCTAATATGCATATAGGAATATTTTCAATTTTTTTGGATGGAAATTGCAGCCAATATGGCTAAGTTTGGGTCTGGGAAATAGGCGACCGCAACGTCCTCATGGCTGCGACAGCACAACCATCGGTCGCATCATTATGCACCGGGTTTCCCAAGTATATTCTCTGTGAGATAAGCCCGTATATCGATTTTTTCGGCCCTACGGGTTGTGGTTGTTGCGTCGCAGCCATGAGAAGGTTGGGGTCAATTGAGACCGGAACACCCTTCTTGCTGCGACGTAACAACTATAACCCGTACGACCAAAAGAACAGCTGGACGGGATTCTCCCATACTGAATTACCCTTGGAAGGCCCATGGCGAAATAATGCACGCGGCGGTTACCTCATCGAGATCAGGCCCCATTTTTGAGGTTGTGGCTGCGCCGCAGGCGCAGCCGTGGCTATTTTCGGACTTTTCTTTTGCCGGTAACGTGCCACACAAGCTCGCGGGACACACAAGCTCGCGGGACACTTCTTGGCACCTCGCAACAACTAATACAAATACACGCATGGATCAATTGAATCCGTGCGGCCACCTATTCCCCACCAAAACATACCCTTTTCACTTTATTATAACAACTAAAAATAAAATGCTAAAAATATCGGATTACTTGCTTTAGACAGATTATTACGTACGTTATTTATTTTTAATATTAAAAAATTTTTCAACTGTAGCATTTTCGACTGGTAACTAGAATACTACCGTATAATAATATTTAACATAATAAAACACCAAAGTTCTATGGAATAATACTTATATCAAACTTTGATGGATGATAATTTTATTACTAATTACGAAACTTAATATATTATTTCAAGTATATAATTATTAAGTAAAATTATATATCAGGAAGATTTTTTTTAAATTCTTTCAATTTTCTTTTTATAATTACAGTCGAAGAGAAACGTGTATGTTTTGGTGAGAAATAGGTGGGCGCACGGATTCAATTGATCGATGTGTGTAACTCAACCACAACACGTCATATGGATTCAAATCAATCGTATTCTCTTTCGCCGACCGTATCTACAGCTTCTAGACAAATGCACGCATTATATCAAGGCTTGTTACGGACGCCATATTGCCATTCCTTCCTGCCAACCCGACCGCAACCGACTACCTTTAGCAGCTGTCATCAACAATTCTTTACTACCACCTTTCTGCTGGCTAAAAGAACTTATTTATTTTATCTAGCAAATATTCATCTTTCTGGGAAGCGTTTGTTTTAATCGTACAATTGCGTAGGCATCGAGTTATTGCAAAATCAAGTCCGACACGCCCTGCCCTACGCCCTACCATACGCCCCGCGAGCAGCCCCCGCACGGGCCTCCAATACGCCTTTCAACGCGCTCCCAACACGTCCTATAACACGTTCTCCGACGTATATCTTCAACGCATTAAAGCCGGACAAGAAACGCTCGCGTATTTGGGTTAAGAATTCGGTCGAGAATAGTTATTTAGTCGGTCGGCTTTGGGTCGTACGAAATAGAGGTAAAATTGGCTTGGACGCGTTAGGAATTAATCGGTTGCGGGCGGGTTAGCAGGAAGGAATAGCAATATGGCGTCCGTAACAAGCCTTGATACAATACGTGCACTTGTCCAGAAGCTGTAGATACGCTCGGCGAAAGAGAATACGATTGATTTGAATCCATATGACGTGTTATGGTTGAGTTATTTGTATTAGTTGTTGCGAGGTGCCAAGAAGTGTCCCGCGAGCTTGTGTGTCCCGCGAGCTTGTGTGGCACGTTATAAATATATTTATTAAGTTTGTTGTCAGGTATTGCCTTGATTTTGTATTTTTTTTTTTTTTCATATTTCCCTTCCTAATAAATCAAAATAATAAAATAATAAGAAAAATTAATATCTAATTCGAGTAATAAGTACTATTTGTCAAGGATTACTTAAATAATAATATAAATAACTAACGGAATTAAAGTAAAGTATAATAGCGTTTAATTTAAAGTTCTTTCCGTATTACGAATAACCTTATATAAGATACGTGTAACTATATAAAGGTGTAAAAATCTAAATTCTTATATCTTATCGAAAACTACGTAAGGACATCTAGGTATATATGTACGAGGATCCGGCAGGTATACTCGGTCCGTTATAATCTCTGACAGTTACGAAATAAGAAATTAAAGTAAGATAATTAAAATGTTGAAAAAAGTGTTCCGTGAGTAATATATTCCGCGAGGTGCTGTGAGACGTTATATTTATTTTGTAAAACTTCTTCTTAGAAAAAGTTAGTTAATATATTAAGCCCTAACGAGCCATAGCTGCGCCAGCGGCGCAGCTAGAACCTCATAAATGGGCTGATCTCGATAAGGTAAGTTAACATAAATCTCGATGGGGTACAATACAAGCAACGAGCTGTAGGAACGATTTCCCCAACAGACTGCGGCATCACCAGATACCCCTATTAGCAGGCATCCCACGGCCGCCCCACTGATTGTTTGCCAAATCATTCTGTATTGTAGCAAATCCTAATTACACAAGACGACGATCATGAAAGTCATTAAAGAGATCCCGTGGATGTCCAACACGAGATCGGCACCTATGGCGGGAAATCACCGCCCTAATGCCGCTGTAGCCCGCGGTTAATACTAAACCTTATTCTTTCATGAATAGTTGTTCACCCTTCCAATCCCGTAAACATAGGGTTGAGAGGTGCGCGCATTTATTTTTCTTTTTGGTTCGCTTGACCATGATGTACCGAGCGAGTTGGACCAGGGCCGTAGGGTCGGTGTTGCTTAGCAGCCTTCTCCTATCCATGCAAGTTGCCGCAGATGTCAGTTTCGAGGGCGACATGCCACGGGAACTCGAGATGGGCACCTCGTACAATATACAATGGTCTACCGACGCCCTCAATGTCAAGGTCACCATGGTCAGCGGCTCAGAGGCTAGTAACAATATCTACCACCTATTTGACATTATCTGCGACGTCTGGGTCGTCAATGACCTTACCAAGGCCTGCACCAGCACTGATAACGGGGTGGATTGGACGCCACCGGGCGATCTTCCGGTTGGACATTACATGCTGATGGCCACAGCCGCTGATGGGTCGACTGCATTTTCCCGTCAATTCAACCTGGCTAAGGCAGGAGATAGTAGCAAAGGAGTAGGTCACTGACCTCAGGACTGAGGAAAGGGTCGCTCGCTAATGCATGCTAGTCATCAGCCCCCCCATCATCGCGCTCAGCATCCGCCACCACATCGTTATTGGTCACCACCTCCGGAGGGTCCACGCAGTTAATAACGTCCACGATTACAGGGACACCCGCCCCCGGCGAATCGTCCCCTCAGACGGACGAGCCGTCGTCATCGTCAGCCGGGCTCGGCGCAGGTGCGAAGGCGGGAATAGGCATCGGAGCGGCAGTCGGCGGGTTAGCCTTGCTCGCCGCTCTCGGGTTCCTGCTGTTCAGGATGGGAAAGAGAGCAGCGGGCAAGAAGAAGAAAGAAGATAAGCCCGAAGAGGATGGCGAGGAGGGCGGTAAAGCCGAGGCCCCTGCGTCCAAAGAGGCAGAACCGGTTACCGACTTCGAACAAACGAACGACACGGGTATCTCTGAGCTGCAGGCTCCGAACGCGATACACGAGGTGCCGGATTACAAACATTTGGATACTCCAGGACAGCAAGTGTCCGTCGGCGAGTTGGATGCAACGGGAGGTTCTTTCGCAATTCCTCCACCGGCGCATGTACCTACTGCCGGCCCCGCCGTGCCCGGGATTACGGATACGGCGGCCGGAGCTGCTGATGTTGGGAACGAAGCTGGAGCACCGGATGCTGGGGATAAAGCGGCGACGATACCCGATAACTCTCATTCACCTGTAGTGTATGAGACGCCGGATGACGTAGGCCGGCGGAATGATAAGTAACCCTAATTGAGACATACCTGAAATCGATACTATGCCTGGTGTTTCCACATGTAACATATATACCGATAGCTAGCTCTCTGTTGCTTCCTTACATTTACTTTGACCAAACTAATAGACACTTATAGACTACCCTGTATGGACGGCTTACCCCGCAACCGCAAGACATGTCACCTTGCATCGACGCCGGACACTCGCCGCACCTTGTATGCTTGCACATTCCTTGGTGCATTACCATTCGAGATGTTGCCGTCCCGTTGGGACCCCCGCATGCGTGATATTTCTAGGTAATCCGAGGTACGTTGAGGACGTACTGCGCGAGACAATTCTTACAGGTGTCATTCCCGGCCCCAAGGAGAAGTTCATCGCAGTGATCCCGGGAGCGGTGGCAGAAGTCCCAGATTAGACAGCTACCGTCACGGATCCTGCCGCAACTTCGGCAATGCCAACTTACCTGCTTGGTTTGAGCACCACAGTTACACTGCCATGCTTTGTCTAGGCAGGTCGAGACGCAACTTTCTTTGAGGATCTGGTCGGTAATAACGTTCGTCAAGGAACCGCAGTGGTTTCGAGTTCGTCAAATCGTAGGGGGCTGAGCTGCTTGCCTTGCTACAGAACTCCCGACCTGATTTGGAGTGCCCATACGGATAGTCCGAAGTGTAGTTTATACACATGATGATACTTTCCTACCTGTATCCCGCTATGAGTCAGTACCGCAAATGGCTTCCGGTGGCTTTCAGTTGTGCTGTTTCGTTGCATGATTCTCTTGTTTTGGCGTCGCCCTCCAGAACATACAGTCTCGGCGGTGATCTTTGGGTATATCCATATATACCTGCAGTCGTCAATACGCAGAAAATGGCTTCTCATTGGGAGAACGGAACCCGCCTTAGAACATTGGCTAGCCTTGCTTTGTCTGGCGCGCAGAGGAGGATCTCGCCCACAAGGACACTGCACAGAAGGACACAATACAAACCGATCTTCTCCCAAACTACCTCGAACTGGGAATCGAGGACTATCCGTCGGGCCACGCGGCTGGACAGTTCCTTCGAGTTTGTGCTATGACTTTTGAGAAGCGGAAGCTCTGCGTCCAGACACAGCAACCCGTGCAACACCCGCAACGTTAAGTTGCTTCTCTCCTTCGCTTTTCTGAGAATCAATCCCGGCTCTAAGAGGAATGCGTGGCAGTCCCCCAGTAGCACTACTAACCAACGCTCTGCCCATTAATTATGGGACTCAATGGGTCGATGATGCAGTGTCTAGGGAAGAAAGGGACTATGCCACACTCCACACCCCGTGGCGCACGATAGCTGATGAAATAAATGCATTGTCTGATCGTCGCCTTCCGTCTGCTGGTAGAGGGTTATCAAATAACATCCACCGTTACGTATCAGTTGGTTATCGGGCTGTTTCTTTCGGCCTGCAGTTAGATCTTGCGCGGCTGCTCACCTATACCAACTCTGCGCCCAGCGCAGATACGTGCGAGATCCCATCGATGACCGTCTAAAAAAGGAAAGGATCTAGAACGATCATAAGCACGTCAGCGCGGTCCGGGTATGGTTCTCTGTCCAAGCGCTTCTAATAAGCCTAACGCAATGCTCACGCCATCTCGTGGTACAAGCAGCTGAACCTCTCCGTCGCCTATGCCTTATGGAGTAGAGCTTGCTGGACGGAGTTCCCCACGCCCTCGGAGGGTAGTAAAAGGGTATATATGGTAGATACTCCAGCCACACTTGAGCTAAGGTCCCGTCGTAGATCCTTTATTCTGACTCGACCAGGAGTTGGGCCATCTCTCAGCAGGGGCACGTACCGTGCGAAGCTCTCCTCGAGGATAACTTATGCTACTCACACCCCTTAGGGAGAGAGTGCTTCCAACTCCCTATTGGGTTACATGCAACCGTGATACAAACGGCGCGGGCGCCAAGCAATTCCTGAGGTTGATCCACAACCCCCCTTGGAGAAGTTCGCACAACTACATCGCTTTGGGAGCAAGACTGCACACATGACCTCCATTGCGAAAATGTGAGCCTCTGCTCAGGAATTCTGGCGCTTGGAAGACATAGAGCACCCGCGTGTCGTCACTGATATGATTGAGTGATATCGACGTGAAGTATAGCAGGGTCGACTGGAGACCCCCTCCCCCAAAAGCCTACCTACGAACGAGAGTAGACCATTCTGAAACGCTGCGAATACTACTGCTGCCTTGAGTCCCTTCTTGTCGTTGCAATCTTCGCATAGATCTAGTCGCGAGGAGACCATGGAACCTGCGTGTTGGTGGAGGTCGCCAATGAAATGAAGGGTGGACGGACCCGGACAGTAGTAGGGCTTGGGCGAAGACGCACGAGAGCAGAGCTAAGCGGATGTAGTTGCCCGCTGGGATCAACGGACCACTCGGAGTCACTGAAATCTGCACTGGTGCTGTAGCGGGTAGGTTGCCAGCAAGTGCCCCGATGCAGCCTCGCCATGAAACACGGGAAGAACAGTTACCGATGATCATTTTCCCTCCCCTGGAAGTAAAAAGAGACATGAGTATATATTGCTTGGAGTTAACTACTGCGGACGATTGATCAGTTACCTGGCTTTATGTAGCGGCAGGCGTATTCATAACAACCTATTCCTGTAAACGCATCAAGTCAATAAACAACATAGTGCAAGCAACCGGACATAGTTTGAGTCAATCTACGATTTTGGGGCGACGCAAAGATTGCTTTCTTCCCATGGCACTAAAGAGCAGCCGAGCAAAAGGCGGTGAGAAAGTTCCAATGCATAAATTAACGAAAGCTCTAATACTTCTAAGTAAATCGCATTCAATCTCTTGATCTGTGACAATCTCTTATCAAGTACTACACGACAATGACCCAGCCAACCAGCCTCTTCAAATGCTCTGGGATTGGCTGTTAGACAAGAATAAAACCTAGGATTCGAGACAATACTCCTTCCAACGCCAGATCCTTGACCCCTTTCTGGGTCTTGCGGCTGGCCCGCATGTACCCCCCAATCTCAAGCATGCTGCGGAACTAAACAGGTGCCGATTTCGCACTGCGGAGTATCCGATAGTGTAAGAGTATATGCCACCTGGAAAGGCTTTTCGTCGTCTCTCGATACTCCAGAAAGATCAAGAAAATGGGTTTGAGTATGCCGGTAGTGACTCACTGCCCGGATGCAGACTAGTGATGCAGTTTAAAGCAGACCTTGATGCGAGAACCTGATGAGATGAATAGCGAACCAAATATGACATGCAAGGGAAAGCTGAAATGAGAGTCATCAAAGTCGTCAGAGTCCATAGCTGGTCTTCGTTAGGGTGGAAAGTCCTAATAATTTAAAACGGGAGGAGTAATGATCGGCTCTGGGAGAAATTGTGCCCTCATGAAGGAGGGATACATTGTGCGGCTTATGAGCCCTTGCTACGTCCGAGAACGGAGAGTGCCCGTCGGCGTGGGAGAGCTGGAGGGGCCGGGATGACCGTGGGTGTGCGAAGGTGTATGTAGGCTGGAGAGGCGATTACGCTTCGAACTGTGTGACAAAGTGCCGACATCATGCTTCCCTACAGTTCTGTTAGCATCTGCATTTTACTGAAGGGGCTTAATGTGACTTACCGTCGCAACAGGCTCTGACATTTTCGAGTCTGTCAGCCTCCCTGTCTTGCTGCTCAATCATTTGCCTCAGATCCTCGGCACTGTCATGAACTTCACTAGCATCGTATATGGCAGTGTCGTTGGCGACACTGCTCCTGCTTCTGATGCTGCTCAAGGTACCGCTGATCGTCCCCGACTTCCAGTACCCGCTTAGCCGCGATAAGGTGCCGGGGCGAGCAGTCCCTCTCTCGTGCGTAGGGGTCAGTGTGGGGATGCTCATGGACGCCAAGTCGATGTTGGGCGACTCGTTACGAGTTGTCATCGAGTTGTACGAAGATAACGAGGGAGGCGCCTTCGACCTGTTGGTATTTGGACCCCTATTATGAAGCGAAGGGTTAAATTCATCCACATCTTCCTGAGTGATGTTACCCGCGACCCCCTCCGCGTCGGGCTGGTGATCGTCGCCAGTCCGCAGTAAGAGGTACGAGAGGGCATTGAACCACGTTTCGTGTCGTTGCCCGGTCGTACAGGTGAACTTGACAGTGCGCCCAGGAGATATGATTATGAGACTTTTGCGGTGAAGCCCCGGGGGCATAGTGTTATCGTCGGTGACGACACGCACAGCTTCGATCGAGACACTCTTGGCCCTTAACTCAGAGCGGCCAGCGGTAGATGGGTCACGGTCGCTCCAGTACAGAGATTTCGTGTAGGGATGCACCCAGAAGTACCTTCTGTGTCTCTTTTCCGACATTTCGCCACGGCCTGCCTTCCGTGTGTATTTCCACAAGTATTCGCCGATCATCGTTTGCGTGATTGCTTGGATCATGCGCGGGTCCGTGGTGGGCCCAAAGCCGGTCGACTCCATGCCCATATCGCCCCGTATGTTGAACCGCGTTTCGATCTCAGAAGTGAAGGACGATACCGACGACTGTCTGCTGGGAGCCGGCATCTTTGTAGGTGAATGCACCTCTGCAAATCCACGCGTTAGCTGAGCTCTGCCAGGTCTCGGGGTTGGCGTGCCTTTTAGAGACGTTGGCGATAACGGCCGGTTGCTTGGAGTTCGGGGTCGCGAGGTCGGAGTCTTATAAGCAGACGCAGGAACCAGCGGAGGACCCATCGTCCCTTTGCCACCGCTAGAAGAGTTCGTTCGTGCAGCCTCAATGGCCCCTCTGTGATTAGTAGGCAAAGGCGGTCGACCCAGCGCCGATGTACGACCGCTAGTGGCACTGCCCGGACGTCGTGCAGGTATTGGCTCTGGCGTAGAAATTGCGTCCGACTCGCCCATCCGGTATTTCGCATGTGCAACGCTACCGATGCTCTCCTGAGAGCGAGTGCCATGCATCGTCGGAGAGGAGGCCGCATCACCAGGCACGGCCGGTGGGGATACGACGTCTCCAAAGGGAGTGACTGTGACCCCGCCGGGGAGAGTTGTGGTAGTGGCCGAGTCCTGAGACAACTGCGGCTGGTGCATCGCCATCATCCGCTCAAGCGATTCAGCTGTCAAGTTTGTCTGAGAGCTGTGATCGACGGTGAGAATGGCTGCTTTGCGCGCATATCGGGCATCGGTGTTAGTCGATATCTCCTTGAATGGACGCTGAGACTCTGGTGTCTCCGGCTCCTTGTGGACGCTTGGAGACTGGCGCGTCTCGTCCTCAGCGATCAGGGGCGATTCATCCACGCCACCCCTGGTCTTCTTTCCGAACAATTTAAAGGCAGCTGGCTGTGGCGTGCGTGGGCGCTCTGTACCCGGAGGGATAGTGACAGCCTCACGACTTGGACCCCAGATATCAGTCGACTCGACTGGTTTAGTTTCAACAGCGCTAATAGCAGATATGTCAAGGGCTGGCTGGGCGTGAGTGGATGACTTTCGCAGAGCCTCAAGCTCTGAGGTGTGGCTCGCCAGTAACTTCTCCATCTCAGCGGAGCTTTCTTGTTTCTGTGATTCGAGCATTTGCCTATGACGAGCATTGGTCGCATCGAGCTCCCGCAAAAGCGTCATCCTGTTGTCACGCTTTATCTGATCCAATTGCTCGGCATGACTAGCTTTCAATGTCTCAATAGCCTCAGCCTGGATGGTACCATGCGAGGTGGTCAGCGCATCGAGCTCCCGGGCGTGGTCCTCCTTGAGGTTCTTGATGGCGTTGTTCAATGCCGTCTGCTGTTCATCCCGCAGGGCGTCCATCGATGCAGCGTGGGCAGCCTTCAGTTCTTCGATTTGTTTGGAGTGCGCTGCATTGCGCTCGCTAGCAAGTGCCTGTAATTCCTTCACGAGTGTGGCGTGATGCATGTCCTCGAGAGCCTTGAGTTCCTGTGCGCGTGCTGTAGCGTGTTCCGTCTCGGCAGCCTCAAGTTCCCTTGCCCGTACAGCTGCATGTTCCTCCTTGACGACTTGCAGTTCCTTCACGTGCGTCTCGTCAAGTTCCTTTCGCAAGGCATCAAGATCTCGCGTAAGCATTGCAGCATGCTCTTCTTTGAGATTCTTGAGTTCTCGGGAATGAGCCAAGTCCTTCTCGCTTCGAAGCTTTTCAAGTTCCTGTGATTTTGTGTGCGTGATATCTTCTAATAACTGCGCACGAGAAGACTCGCTCTCCGTTCTTACGGTCTCCAATTCCCTGGAATGACTTGCCACCAGTTTTTCTAGTTCGGCATATTTACTAGCGGCAAGCTCACTCCTTAGTTCCTCCATTTGCTTCTCATGACGGGTCTTGAGTGAGCCGAGTGCTTGTGATAGGGCCACTTCACTCTCCCGTCTATGCGCCTCGAGGATCTCGGCATGTGCAGCATTGAGGGCCTCGAGCTGCTGAGTATGTGCCGCGTCGCCTTCGGCCTTGGATGACTCCACCTGTTTCGCCAGAGCAGCCTTGAAGCCTTCCAGCTCCTGGGCATGCGCCGCGGCGTATTGGCTCTTCAGCGCCTTCATCTCCCGCGCATGTTCCTCTCTTAAGGCTGATAGTTCCTTTGATCGAGTTGCTTCACTCTCTGCCTTGGAGGACTCGAGCTCTTTAGAGTGAGCGACTAGGAGCGATGCAGTTTCTGCTGCGAGCGAGGATTTATGACCCTCTCTTAATTCTTCCATCTGCTTCGCGTGTTTCTCCTTTTGTGATTCAAGCTCACGCGAGTGCGTTGCGCTCATATCATTCTTGACCTCCTCAATTTCACGCAAATGAGCCTGTTTGAGAGTCTCTAGCTGCTCGGCATGTGCTGCTCTCAAGTCTTGTTTAGCTTGCTCAATCTGCTCCGCGTGGGTCGCCTTCAACGATTCAAGTTCCTTGATATGAGCATTCGTCAGTTCACTCTTTGCCTGCTCGATCTGAGTCGAATGAGCGGCCATGAGCGCTGCGATCTCGGCGGCGTGAGCCGCGTCACCATCCTTCTGTAAATTCGACTTTTCTTCGGTGTGCAGAGCTTTCAGAGCTTCAATCTCGGAAGCATGTACGTGTATCAGATCTTTCTTCGCTGCTGATAGCTCCTCCATGTGCTTGGTCTTGAGGGCGTGTAGCTCGGCGGCATGGGCGGCATCCTTGGCCTTCATCGAATTTGACAATTCTGCGGCGTGGGTGGCTTGAAGCGCGTCTATCTCGGCGGCGTGGGCGGTGGCGCTCTCTTTGTTGGCGCATGCTAGCTCTTCGAGATACTTGGCCTTAAGACCCTCTACCTCGCTCGAGCGAGCAGCGTCGCTCTCTCTCTTCAGAGCCGTTATCTCTTCGGAATGCTTGGCTTCGAGGGCCTGCAACTCCGCAGCATGAGCGACTCTTACTTTTTCTACGGAGGCTGACAGCTCATCAGCTTTCTGAGCACCGAGAGTCTGTAGTTCAGCTGCATGGGCTGCGTCACTCTCTCTTTTCAAGGTCGTAATCTCCTCGGAATGCTTGATTTTGAGGGCTTCGATCTCAGCCACATGTGATTCCCTGCTCTCGGCTTCCCTCAGCGCCAGTTGCTCGGAATGGGCAGCCTTCAGCGCATCAATCTCTTCTGCGTGAGCAGCTTTCAGGGCATTGACTTCCGCGGTATGGGCGGCGAGAGCGTCGGCAGCAGCCTTAGTGGCCTGTGCGGTGTAGCTTGATTTCAACGCTTCAATTTCCTGCGTCAGAGCCTCCCTAGCTGCCGCTTCGGATTTGCGATTGTCCTCGGCATGGCGTACCCGTACGGCTTCCATTGAAGCGGCCTCAGAGGCCGCATGATCATCATTTAGACGCCGCATCTGCTCTGCATGTTCAGCACGAAGACTATCCAATGCAGCAGCCTGAGCGGCGGTATGCTCGCTGGCCAGCCGCTTCATCTGTTCAGCATGCTCGGCACGAATAGCTGCCACTTCAGTGGCATGGACGTCTATCTCAGGCAGAGGTTCCACGCCTTGAGAATGGACTGTCGACAGACCTAGCTGGGGGGAAGACAGGAACCCAGCCGGACTCCCCCGGGTATCTTGTACTGCGGAGCTGGCGTACGAGGAAGCTGTGGCTGGGCGGCTGATTACGGTGCCTACTGAGGCCGGTCTGCCAGACTTGTTCCCTGGGAAGAGGAGAGTCTGCTCAGGGAGCAGGTCGGTCATCATGCCGCTGTCCACCATGGCGGGCTTCGGCAAGGGGTGAAGGGTGGGCGGAGGCGACGCGGTCCTGGTTCTAATGGATCTCCTACTAGGAGTAGCCGACAGAGCCGATTCATTGCCACTGTCTTCGAAATCGCCAAGCTCAGCCGCCAGACTTTGAGTGGGCTTCTGGGGGGTCCCCGAGGCGCTATTGTTCAGCGCACTACCCGGACTGCCCGGATAGGTGGCATCTTCACTGCCTTGCCTTGAGCGGCGGGACGCCCCTCGGCTGACGCGTAAGGTGAACTTTTGCTGTAGCGGGGGTAAGGTTGTTGGTGTCCGTGGCTCGCTCTCGTAACCGTAGTATTCGTCTTCAGTCGAGGCTGAGCTATCAGTGGATCGACTCCGCGCAAGGTTAGTTGGGAGGTTAGGCGGTCTTCCCCGGAGGGTGCTACGCTTGGAGGGGCTTTCCGTCTCTGTCCCGCTGTCGTCCTCACTTGAGAAGTCCTCGACCCCCGTGAGGAAGTCGTCCGTCTCCGCTTCAGGTCCGTCACGCTCGTCATGCTCGTCGGCCGTCTCAAATGCCGCATCGCTCGTCTCGTTGGCTGTCTCGAACTGATCGCTGTTGTCATGGCAGATGCTGGCGGCCGGTGTCTCAAATTTGGCGGATGCTCGATAAGCAGGAGAAACTTGAGGAGGACTGGCAGAATCGGGCTGGTCCTCCCAGCTCGAGTCTT